>JAQNCA010000007.1:19147684-19173679 GCA_029783725.1 Acanthurus tractus
GAGCACACAGTCCTGCATCCATTATTACAGAAAGCACACACACAGCACAGCACCACTCAGTCTCACGAAAGGGGAAGTCCAACATCGGAGCCACAGTGTGCTTTGACAAACTTTCAGAGCATCTACAGTCTAATGGGTAGTATTTTTCCCTGTGGCCGCTTGCTCATTTCATCTTATTTACAAACAACAATAAAATACATATACTCTTAACTGTGCCTGTGGTTGTGGTAAAAGCTAGCTTTGTGCAGTGTTTACCAAGTGTATGTGTGTGTGCGTGTGTGTGTGTTGACTGAAAGGGTACAGTAACGGGGGTGCGGGGGTCTGTGAGTTGGTATGGGTAGTTGTTGATTTTCTTGTTGGGTGTGACAACTTTTGAAATTAAGTACTGGTATTTAGAACAAAGTAACTCACTTATTGATTGTTTGCCATATACTTTATATACAGTAAATGTTTTCTTATCTATTTTTGTATTGATAATGGGGAAGAAATTGTCTCAAGTCACTTAAAAACTAAATCAAATATGAACCCACCGTCTTCGCAGTACTGTTCTGGATTGCTACTATTGTTATTCCATGATTTTGTGTTCTCGAAGAGAAAGTAACACAATTATGTACTCTCCAGTCCTCTTTTCATTTCCCTCTCTAAAAACCAGAGAAGAATTTGATGGAGACCTTCCAAACTCATCTCAAATTAATTTGTCAAGACTTTTGAGCTTTGATGCTTTTAAACAGTGTGAAACAGAAGCACAGCCTTTGCAGCACAACAGTTAAACACACCATGCTAAAGATAGCTTGACAGTAGCTCAAGGTATATAAGATAAGGGACATGAAATCGATTGAATCTAAAATTCACTATTAAGAGTAAAGTTAAACTTCTGCAATATATGATCAACCCGAATCATTTAATTTAATTGCAGTGGACTAATTCTTATGTCTAGCTATCTAAAAACCTGCGAAAAAGAGGAGTGATCTTGTTAAAACAACAGAGGGTATGGAGGAATATAAATAGCTTTTAAGTGTCATCTCTTATTAGTGGTTGTCTAATGCTCTGCAGTCAAGACTATATAATCCGTGAAGATGTTGAGTTACTGTGCTTGGATTTCAGAAATACCTTGACGATGAATAGTTAACAAGGGGCTCTTTAGCAGCTTTCCACAAATATAAAATGTGTTAGAAAGAATTCACTGACAATAAAAATTAATTATAATATAGATTGAATTTCTGTTGAGTGCCACACATCCAGTTACTGTTTAATTATTATCAACAATTATTTTTAGAGCACTAAAAATCCCCAATGAACAATGCAAGCAAGAAAATGCTTTTAACAACTGAATAATCTAACTGTATATTCCTCAATCTGAAAGCCAATAAACATATACTGCTTCAAAACAATTTTTATTCAATCACCCGAATTTATGTAGTTTGAATTTCCCTCTTTAGAACTTTTAGATCAAGACTTTTAGATTTAGATAAAAGTAGTGCAGCCACAGAAACTTGATTTCAAATTTGTTTTCAGGAATCTCATATTTTGATGGCAATTGTTTCCAGAATTAAAAAAGAAAACAACTCAGGTTACATTAATTCAGCTGTATATTTTTAGGTGCATATTTTAAGTAATAGCGCAACATGGCAACAACATGGCATTTCTGCTGCTAGGTCTCTCTATCAAAACAATAATAAAGACAGTAAAATGATGTTTGAAGTAATATGGGATCATGGGATTCATTTTTTTATATTTCCAACAGCGACCACTGCGGATGAAAATCTCTGATTCAGACAAAAATGTCTACAGACAAAATAAAGTAAAGATCAGTTCATGTGTTATTTGGTAACATTTGCCAACTTCCTTCTACACTCTCTGGCTGGTGCTGACCTAGCAGCTAGCAACAGACAACAGACAACACCATTACCTTGAATAATAATACTTTTTTTTTTTTAGAGACATTGTTGGAAGCATTTGGGATAATGTGCACAACTTAAAAAATTACATAACAGTAATAAAGGCCTGATAAAATGGGAAAAGGTTTCATTTTGGAAGTTTAAGACAAAAGAGATGGCTTAAACTGGAATAGAAATTCTGAATCCAATATTCATGAAAAAAAAATCAAACTGAAACATCTAGGCTACCTGGGCTTGATCAATCCTCTGACTTAGCAGGTAATGTTTAAAAATTATCTATAAAAGGGAAGTTCAGATGAGTAACTGTGAAAGGAATCTCATGTCTCTTTTGGAATTGTGAACCTGACAAAAAAATTAAATATAAAATAAATAAATAAAACTCAAACCAAAAAAGTAAAGGGATATAAATTTCAGCATTAAGCATTAAGTCAATTTAAGTATTTAACTGTTAATATTTTTAAGCTTTCTTCAGATAATTAAGGCATTTATTTGCCTCCGTACATAACACAAAGACCAGGTTAAACAATCTCCTACTTTTGTCTTGAAAATCTTTAACAAGGTGTGTTCCACTATAATTCTGTTTTTATGCTTTGCAGTATTATTTATTTTGCTTTCAATTATCCTGTCAAATTTGGGAAAAATATTCTGGTTTTTAATGCTGGTTTTTACTGGTGATTCTTTTTTCTTTTGGTTTGGAATCTACCTATGCCACAGACGGCATTGGTGCCTTACTGCTTTTCACTTAGCAAACCTTGTGTCACAGTGTCTTAATGTACTTGTATATGTACTTTTCTTCTGTAAATCAGGATAAGTTTGATTTGTAAAATGATTTATGAACTGATTTATGATAGAGAGAATTTATATGTCATGATATTATTGTTTAAAAAAGAGAAAAAAGAAAAGATTTGTGTTGGTGCAGTTTTTTCTAACCACATCTCATCACATTATGGTGTGTATGTTACTGACATTTCTGCCCTGAAGCTACACCAGCTACACTGGTGTTGACTTGAACAAACTAATTTGTACTCTGTACACAGTGTCAAGCCCTTTCACGCTTAGTAAATTTGAGTTAGATATGCAACTCAGCCTTAAAACAATTATTGAAGTCTACAGAATGTACTTCACTCCGCATTGCTACAAAACAACCAACAGGTGGAGCAAATATTGCTTTTTACTCCCTGTTTGACGGTGTCTGGCAAATTTGAATCTCAATAAGTATATGAACTTCAAATTATTTCCTGAATTCCTGAAGAACCCATGTGAGTTCATAAGAGTGGTACTAAGTTTGTATTGCAAAGCAGATTGCCCGCAGCTCTCAAGGGGAGTGCTTGTCTTTTACAATGGTGCCTCATTTAAGAACAAATTATTGTTGCCCTGTGGGTAACAGCAGCTACTGAATAGTTAAAAGTTAAGAAATATTCAAGGCCGATAAATATATTTTAAAAAGGGTGATTTGGTAGGATGCTGGGATACCAGGAAAATAAAGACAATAGCCTTAGTTCACCTATAGGTGCAAAAATGGAAAGCAAAATGTAACCAGGTGTAAATCATTTTATCCATTATTCCTTATTACAGTCAACTTTTTAATCTTTTTAGTAGTCCACCAAAAAAAGCATAAATACTCCAAAAGACATGCTGGGGAGCACTTATGAGCAGTATTTCCTCTTAGCTTGTTTTGTGAGCCGTATTTTATCATGTCGACAGACAATAACTTTCAAGCCATAGGTTTTTGTTCCATTCTGCAGACACTGTGCTGTGATGTAGGTCTGACTGAATTGACACCCCTGCTTTGTGTGATCTTGGCATAAACCTGAATTTTTCTTTGGTCGTTTTAGCTATTGAAAAAAGTAAAGAGAGAGAAAACAAGACCAGAAATATAGGATTTTTTTTTTTTTTTTTTACAGTTAACTGTGTTTTCCAGCACATTCCACAGCTGAACACAGAACAAAGCGCTTAGGGGGAGAGATGCTGGAAAATAAGATTCAGTGGCTGCTGCTGAATCAAAGGGGAAATGCATGACAGATGAGAGGGGCTTGCTCCCTCCCCTCTCTCTTTGTCGGTCACATCCCTGCAGAGCAGATCTCCAACACACAACCCTTCTAAAAAAAAAAGTGTTGGATTGCCTTCAGGTGCTGTCGGATATAAGGCAATTCTGAATTCAATGCACCGGCCCAAACAAAGTGTTAACCCTCTAATTTGAGAGACCCAAGGAAAGTTACACACAGATAAAGCAAGTAAAACTGATGGAGTGGTGTTGTAGGACTGCGTCAGTGAATGACCACTAAATAAGTGGGCATTCAAATATTTGGGAAATATACTCAATGAACTATCAGTGCAACAAATAAACCAATAGGTTGACATGGAAAAAGTGAGAAACAATTATGATCAGAGCTGCAATGAGTAAATGTTTTCTGTTAGACAGGTGATGACCAAAAAAAGAAACTGTATATATAATTATATATAATTATATGTATAATTAGTTAATAGTCAAAATAAAGACGATTACAGACAGTTGCCAAGTTCTCAAAAGTGAAAAAACAAAACAAACAAAAAAACCCCCAAAGAACTTGTTATTCAAACATATTTTGTTTATGAACTGCTCGTGGGAAAAAACACAATATTATAAAAATATTTGTCATATTATGCCTTGCTGTAAAATAGTGTTATTGGCCTGAATTTTTACAGATTCCAGCCTGTTCAACTGATTGTTGCAAAGAAAATTGTATCATAGCCTATGATAGCATAAGTTTATTTAAATATTTTCTTTATTTTGAGTTTGTTGGTTGCACAAAGCAAACTCTAGAAATGGCGACAGGTGATTTTCATAGCCGAAATATGAAAAATAAGAATTAGTCACAGCCTCAAACAAAATCATCTGGAGCATCGGTTTAAAAACTGCTTCAGTAAATCACCGAGTAAAAGCTACAACTGAAGAATTAAGAGGGTACAGAAAATCCCGAGCAGTACGTGAACTCCTCAGCAGTAGTTGACTGGAGGGGATGGAGCTGCGACGCTGGTGTTGTTTTCTCCGCCACACGTTTATGTGAACTGTCAACGGAGCCGTAACGACGTGAGCTGCTCGGTTCCGTCTGCATTGGAAACCACCGTGAATGGACTACCGCACAACCGAAGAGCCCGAGCCCACCTTTATGTTTCATTGAGGAAAAGAAAAAAAAACAACAGCTGTCTACATTTCCCATTGAAGGAAAGCGCGCGGGGATGCTTCGCGCGGGTATAGTGGGAGAAAAGCGCGCTTAATTATTAGTATTTAGACAAGTAGCTAATTAACTAGTAATTACATAAGTGTTATTTAAACCACCCGTGTGGTTCGCGTGTCTGCGAGGGGGGCTAAAATTAGAACAACGCGCTGCCAGCCGGGGACACTGTGGTATTTATTCAGTAGGACTTTTTCATATTTCATCAACGCACCTTGGATTTCAGCGTCAGTGTTTATCACAAAGCCAGTGTGGAGCCGAGGACGAGGTCAAAACAATTCAAGACAGGTAAGTTAACTTAAGATTCTCACGGCTACATGTGTCAAAATGTTTCGTTTTGTCGATATTAGCGGTTTTGGTGTTGAAAAGTATGTGTATGGTCATGTTTTTACCACAGTAAGTTACATTTAGACGCTCTCTCTCGCAGCCTGGGTTGTTATGACTTCATGTGTGTGTTAGTCTTTGTCTCTGCCCAGATTAATAAAACCTCACAGCAGCAGGACTCAAGCCAAATGTATCGTGTTGACACACAGAGTACAAATAGCTATTTATTTGGGTTACAGTGACTGATGAACAATAACTGATAATTACGTTGGGCTTTAGTTATTCACCCTTTTATTTGGTAATTTAAAGAAAATAGAATTTTCATATAAAATTAGAGTGTAATTCAAAATTTTCATCCAGCAACATAATCTATTAAAATAAAAATTATGATTAATGTCAAACATTGATGAAGCTGCCAAAAATTAACATTTTCTTCAGTGTAATTCAGTTGATTTAGCAAACATTTCTTTTTTTATTAGAAGCAAAGTTAATATTGACTTAAGGAAGTTTATTATAGGATAAACATGTAACAGAATGATTGGATCTGATACTGCAGGCGTAATGAGATTCGGGGGTAGTCAATAGATCACTAGTGTGACATGACAGAGACCCTGGTCTAACACATTATGCAGGCTGACATAACCAGCCACCCTCCTGGCATCCATCCAGCCCCACTTCATTATTTTGTGGGGACTTCTCTTGGCTTCAAGTCCTGAAGTGGCTGTTGCCTGTTTTACAGCTGCTGTCTGGAAGAAAGAGAGTTTAGACGATTTAACTGAATTCTGAGCTTCTGTTGTAATTTTCTCCTTGATGTCATATCTGTGCTGTCTCAGACTTAGTCTCTCAAGCAGCGACTTGCTCACAGTGGACACCCTGGTGGCCTCAGAGAGGATTAAAATAAATTAGAACATACTGTGGCAAGTCGTATTGCGCAAAGGCAATAAACAGAAATCATTTCCCCTCTGTCTTTTTTTTCTTTCTCTGCTGAATGAGAGCCTTCTAGCACACCGAGTTAGTAATAGGGTTGGATGCGCGTCACCCCGACAACATCCGGAGTCACTAGCCAGAAATTCCACCTTTGCTATTTGTTTCCCTTGGAGGGAAAAGTGTGTTATGTGGAATATAGTGTGAGGCATGCAACAATGAGGAACCTCCAGCTCAGATTAAACTAACAGACCAGATGAGTGGGGCTGTAACAAGTAGAAGTGCTCTGACTTTGTAGCACGGTGGACGGGTTCCTGGCATCCAGTTCGGGCAAGTCCGATGCCAGATTCCTTCTCTTTGCCGCCTGCCAAAGCCCTCCACCCTGTCGTCTTAATCAAAAGCCCTTGCTGCGATTCCCCTCTTCCAATTCTGTCGTGGCGCTATCAATCATATCTAGCTCTCAGCAGACTCTTCTGCTCATTAAGGATGTGAACCTGTAGGAAGCCTGCAGCCCCCCTAGCCATTCATCTCCCTCAGCAGCAGGGGGCAGAGACTCACATCTGGAGCAGCATTTCAAAACATGGCTCTTAGCAGACATGTAGTGTACGCTGAAGGTGGTGCAATACAGCTTTAAAGGCTGCTGTAATTTGCCAAAAAAAGGTAGAGAAGGCAGGTGTAGAAGATAATCTATATTAGAGCACAAAGGAAAGTTGAGGCTACCACTGAAAGACAGAAATTCTAATGGCACGTCTTTGGCGATGAGAGTTGGCAAGAAATAAGCTGGCTTCACATCTCGTTTCCTTTGTCCTTTTTTTCTTTCTCCGCTCTGTTTTGTGCTAAAGGTCTCAGCCAAGACAAGTTGAGCCGCTTTAGTGTGTATTTTTTTTGGATTTGTGTGTGTGTGTGTGTTTGTGTGTGTGTGTGTGTGTGAGGACGGCAGGGTGTAGCCCCAGACTTCGTTTTTCCCCTCAGGCACCGCTTCCCCATTATGAATACGCCTTTGTGCTCAAAAAAGACACACAACTAAGGTGGACAACTGGAGAGGAAAGTGGAACACACATTTGTTTGTGCAAAAATAGAGAAAGGTGTGACATAACATTTATTTTTAGCCGAGACCTTATGACTTCAGCTTCACCGCAAAAAAATAAATGCATTTACAACCTGAAACTCTACTCCTAAAAATCCTGTGGTTGATCCAAAAAAAAAATACATTCTTAAAAAATTCCTTTCAGCACTTCATGTGTCTACAATGAAATCAATCCTGCATAGAAACATTAATTTATCAAGAGGAGACAGATTCAATGCAACATGTGCAGACACTGATGTAAAATGCCTCACATTCCAGAGGGCAAAAGTAATAGATCACTTATCATAAGGCATATTTGTGCTGGAGTTCAGACACCTTTCATACTTGAAAACACTCTTTTTAAAATGTGTTCAGGAGTGTAAATGTCATCATTCTAAAATGTGAGGAACACATGTTATTTCCTGATACTGATGTCCTTGTCTGTCTATAATGTGCTGCTTCCACCTCTGGGAGTCCTGGCCTGTTAACCCTCACAGCCACAACAAGCTGTCCCCAGATAGTCCATAATGCAGCGTCGTACAGCGCCCATGTCACAACACATGTGTCATCACTCACTAAGAAAAGCAAGGGGACGAAACCCCGAGGGCCCTGAACCCAGCTTAGTCACGCCATTGTGGCTAAGATGGCCCTCCACCAACTGCAAGCTGCTCTGATCACTCCTGACAGGCTGCAAGCTGGCACAAACACAATCTAAGATGCAACCAACAAAAGAAAAAAAGAAAGGAAATAGCAACACACTGCAGGGTGAGTGAAAGAACGGAGGAGTTTGTGTTTGGCACACATTATACGAGAACAAGAGAATGAAAACACTGAATTAAAAATCCTTTTGAATCAAATTGTGACCCCAAAAATCAATTGTAAAATCAAATTGTAAAATTCCCAAAGAATTCACTTTGGATTTCATGGATCTGCTTAAAGGAGTGAGGGGAGTAGGTGACGTCTGGTACCATTTCCTACACCTGCCTTGCAGTATAGGTAGCCTATCGACAGTTTGGGGGCTCTAAAACCCCCAAAAGATGAGCTGTTCCAGCACCAAGTGGGCCGCAGCTGTGGATCGATTTTTTTTTTCCCCCCCTCATTTTTTCTCTCATATTGCTGGTAGTGGTCCTATGATGCACAAGGTTGGCCATCCCATGGCATTAGTGCTTCTAACCTGCTTGTCTGCCTACATAACTGGATGTAGCATCAACGTGCACAAGGAGACAAGTGCATGGTCACATTTACTTAACCGGCCCCAAATTTGCAGCTGGTTTACTCCCTTTCATCTCAAACAGATGTACAGGCTTTTTAGTGTCTCCAGTCCTACACAAATTCTGACTGTGAATAAGGAATTAATATCAAACGTAAATATCCAATTTTGGAGACCTGCTTGTAGACACTGATACTGTTGTTGATTTAAGGAATTTATTTCAGCCCCGAAAGGACATATTTTTGTGATTTTGCTTTGACTTGAATTTTGAACACGCCTCTGCAAAGCCTTTCTGACTTATCTGCCAAGTGTGGCTGTTCTTGTGTTTCTGAGTGACTGTGGTCCACTCTACTAGCAGGGGGCTAATTGCTTGCTATTTGAGTGTCTCAAATTTTGATTCATGGCTTACAGTTTTTTGTTGTCGCTACTATGAAGTAGAACTTAATGTCATGACACCAATTATCTATCCTCTATCTGTTCTCTCTTTCTGTGTGCTTCAGCTTCTTATGTCAGCACTTGCACACTCTCCACCCACGCGCCACAAGGCATATTGATGGAATGTAGCTTATTCATATTGAGAAGTGGGCTGTTTCTTGGCACAGCCGGCAGTTACAGTATGAAGATAAACATCTGAAGATTTTTTTTTTCATCATTTATTTTGGTTATTAAGTGGCTTTCAGATTGGTGTTGCCCTGCAGTTTTCATCTCACAGCAGGATTGTCTCTAGATGTATGTGCTCAGAATAATATGATATGGATTGCAGGTAGGCATTTATTTATTTATTTATTTATTTATTTATTCTAATTAAACTAACTTTATATTTTGCCTTTGAAATGTTTTTACAGGGTCTTTTGAACCAGGATAATAACATTCAGAAGTCCCAGTGGTCTTTCAGAGAAACATAGAGATATATGCTTGCTGCAAATGGGGGTGGGTTGAACACATGTCTAGCTGTCAGTGTGTAAAGCACACACATATTTCAGTCCGAGTCCAACCAAAAAAAAAAAAATATATATCTTTTTCACGAGACCTTGAATGCTGTAGAATGCCCCTTTTCAAAACGGTTGTTATTTAGTTTATTAAGAATGAGTACAGCAGCGTTACAGCAAAGTCCAACATCGGGCACAGAGGATTCCTCTGTACCCAACTGTGTCGCCTCAGCTTCCTACCAGCCTCAGTGGTAAGCTGTGTTGTTTTAGTTGGAGAGGAGCTGCGGAAATGAGAGGTAAACTTATTCAAATAGTAAGAGTTTTTGCCAAAATAGGTATGAATGAGTGTACTGCAGTGTTTAGCTGCTTGAACTTATTACACAATGGTAATTGCTAATTAGCAGGTTAGCTTGTAGTGATTATGAAGTGAGAGGAATCTCAGGCTGCTGTGGGTATCCTTAATGAATGAAAGATGTAGACCATCCTTAAATGTGTGTTTTTTTGCTGTGTTGCACATAGTTTTAGACGAGAAAATCTGCAACTTTCTTTTAATGGGACAAATTCAAAACTGGCTGTTTGACCTTGGTTCAATTCCTGCCCCTATTGACTGATAAACTAGTGTTCTGAGAGTAACAGAGTCACTCTTGGCCTAAAAAGGTTTAGTATTAGGTTTACACTGCTGTTCATACTGGCGTGCTCCTTCTTTCCGCACAAGCTCTCTCTCTCTTTCTTTCTGTCTCTCTCTCAGCCTGTCTCTCCCCCTTTCATTACCACAAGTACACGTGTACCACATATAAAGCCTGGATTGCAGAGAAAAGAGAAAGCACTTAAGTTTAAACACTACATGTCCAAAGTTTCCTTTTTAATCAACTGATTTTTTTAAAAATCTGTTTTAGGAGTAAAAATGATTTTCCCATGGAAAATCATTTTTTCATAAAACACTACTCTTCTTTTTTACTTTCTCCTTTGAAAATAAACCACACATTTTTATCTCTACAGATTATTTACTAATTATATAGTAAAGCATCAGCGATACAGTTACCATGGAAAAACTTGTTTGATTCCATCGCATGTTTATTTAAGTGATACTCCTTAATTTTGTGCTGCTGCTGCTCCCAGAATTTTCATTAGTAGACACCAATGCTGCTGATGGCAGAAGTTAGTCTGGAGACCTGCGCCAGAGTGACCAAGTAGCACTATAAAGATACAACAGGTACTTCACATGTGGCAGGTTTCAGTGGCAATCCCTGTCAAATCACATCACTATTCAGCCTCTGTGCGAGCAGAGGCGGCAGGCGTCAGACTAAGAAAGAAATGCAGGGGAGCAGGGGAAGGCAGCACCAGTTCTCAAGTTTCCCCTCTTCCAGCGAGATTCAAAGTAGCTGCCGTGAGATCACAGAGCTTCGAGGAAGCTTGCTGTTGAAGCTCCTGTCAAGGCAACCACAGGCAGCTCTTTCAGGGCTACGCCCACTTATTCTCTCACTGTGGAGATGTTTTGCTTAGATTTGGTCCACCGCACAAACCGTCACCGTACACACACACACACACACACTACGCGCACACACACAGACACACACACAAGCCGACACCTGCCTGTATCTGTACAGGGATAAATGTTGACAAACACAAGGACTGACGTTGAGCTGACATTGTAAAGAGTGACTCATAAAAAGGGTTTTTCTCACTTTGTTCAGATGCTCATGGTTACTGCCAGCACCCTCCCCAGTACATATGGAATAAATTTCAGTTGCCTTCTCCGCCAGACTGAACCCTCCTCTGGTCATTTAATGTTAATGGTCTCACCAGTGAAATGAGCTTTAAGTCATGGCATGACACATGCTTTATTATGTATTACAACACTATACATAGAAACCATTGAAATGCTTTCATATTGTCATCAAGTCTAAATTGATGCACATACATTACACATTAGAAAATCCGTACAGATGTTTAAATGAGCTAAGAAACCATCTGGTTCCTTTGTTAAGTGAGTTGCATACCAAGAGTCAAAGCTAATATTGTTTTTATTTTTAGTTAGGCTGTTAAATTGGAGAAAAGGTTGTTTTTTTTTTATGAGGACTTGACAGGTCATCACACATAATCACAGGTAATCCTAATGTAGATAATGGTATTTTATTTAGTGTCCACAGTCAGCTGTTTAATCTGGCGGACTGAAGGTTTCTCATGTATTTAACAACTTTCTTTGCACAAATTCAGTAACTGTGTTAAAATATCCAATGCAAATGTTTGGTTAACCAAAACAACTGCCAAGATCGAGAATCAGACAGAGTATTATTGTTCATTTTTGGTTGAATGATTACAGTGGAGAAGACTAGATCAGCAAAACATAAGTGAGGAAATTACAGTCCAGTCTTTTGAAAATGTTCTGGTTTAAATTAGATGACAAGTACATATTTTTACAGGCTGTTGCCAGTTTTACTAAAACAAAAGGATAAAAAGTCCCAATAGTTCTAATGACTGTATTTCCCTGTGTTATTTCAACAGCAACATTTTCCAAAACATATCACACTGTAAACATTTCAGTATATGTTTGAACATTCTAAGTCTATTTATTTGTGTTGTTGATAAAGTAGGTGTGTGTCATGTCATTGGTTGTAATTGAATATAACAGAACAAAGTCTTGCCAACATGCTCATGTCCTCTGCAGAGTCCCTGTCCTGCAATTTATCAGCTTGATTCAGTGCAGTTGTCATGACACATTGCATGCTTGTGGGTGCTGTAAAGACCCTCTGAGGCAGTGTGGAATCTGTTTTGATATGAAAATCACAGACATGAACTCTTTTCACTGCTGTGTGTTCCCCCTAAGGAAACACTTAGTTAAAAACCTGGCCAAAAGGACAGGGAGTAAACATTTAACACACACGCACACACACACACACACACACACACACACAGTGATACAACTCGCTCTGTCAAACACATGCTGGATCGTTTAGCATTTTTGAGGCCACAGAAAAAAGAGAGAGAACAGGTTTTTTCTCCCAGAGAATCATTAAACAAATGAAACATTCCCCAATTTTTGACCAAAATATCAGTTTTTTTTTTCTTTGAATCTTTTTATCAAATGTAGTGAAGGGTGGTAAGTGGAACTGTCAGGGTGTTTGTTTGTCATATTGATTTTTGACACAGGTGGTGGTTTGCAGAGTGAGGGTCATATTTTACCTGTCTATAACACAAGCGGCTGCGACTACAGAAAGAAACCCTTTCATGGTAAAAACCTTTGGTGGATATTGTGAGGCTCTCAGGGCTACCTAATATGAAAACAAGGGCTCCGATGGAAATACAGTCCTTGAATAAAAGCGTTGTGTTGAAGTGTTGTGTTGAACACAACAATGCTATCTAAAAGTGAAATATTGATCTTGTGTTAATAATACACTCGATAGTATTGTCACCTCTTAAACTAATTCAATTCTCTTATATTCTTGATTTGTCATAGTGGGTGGCAGTAATGCACCTTCAATTGTCTACTGCCTTCTAGTAAACTGAGAAAAAAATTAACTACAATCTCTCTTTTTAACGATTTTGCACAGTTCTGGTGACAGCTAGTTTCAGTGTTAGTGTCATTTCACAAAAAAGAAGCAGAATTGTTTGTTTTTGTTTTTTTTAAACTTTTGTGGATATCATAATAATAAAGAGAATTCTTCAAGCCATGACTATCATCATGACAATCTGGCATTATCCTGTTGATCTGTTATTGGTGATCCAACTGAATTAAAAAATGTTTAACCAAAAAGAATACATTTTCACATAGTTTAGAACATTTATCATTTCTCAGACTGGTAAAACATCATACAGCACCAAGGCTGTGTCTGATTTCGGGGAAATGCTGTTATTTCACAATTAGAAACAGTTGTGGACTGGTCTTCCTCATTGTGTAAACAGAGTTTTTATTTTTTTCAAAACTACAATAAATATAAATCATTAACAAACAATCACCATAATGCATTGTTCCTTTCAATCATTTTCGTGTTAATAATGAAGTATCAAACTGAAAAAAAAAAATTAAACCAGAAAAAGATCTGTATTTTTTAACATCAACTACTGAATGAAATTTAGAAAGAATGAAAACACAGTCGTCAGTCAGTGTCAGTCCATCCTCCAGTCCTCCATCCTCCTCCATCAGCTGGTTTCATTCATTGGCTGTAGGGAATGCTATAAGAGAAAAAAGAAAGTGGTTCCAAAGGGATGCCGTCGTCTCAGCATGTAGCTTAATATTTAAGAATTTGCTCATTTTAAGATTTTTGTAAAAGTTAGAATAAGCAGGCTACATTCCGACAACTTTTTATTTAGCTTGTTCATAATGATTAACCATTAGCTCCGCAAGTACACTGTAGATGTGTAAAACAGCTGCCACATCTGTGCTCTGCTGACAAAACAGTTGGTAATACTGCTTTTATTCAAATATTACCTCTACCTAATATGTTTCACTGTCACCGCTGATGCCTCTCTGCTCTGCTAGCCACTGGGTGTGTGACTGTTAAGAGCTGAGCCCCACCCTTGGTCAAACACACAGAGAAGGTGGTGTGACAATAAAAAAATCATGGAAGATAACTTCAGGTATATTGTTTTCTTTCTAATCAGCCAAAAAAAAAAGAAAATGCTTAGGTGCTGTAAGTCATCAAATACATTAGTTATTATTAGACAGTGAATGTCAGAATTAACCTTGTTTGAGGAAGATAAACATTTACAGTATAAAAAATCAAGAATCTGGCGCTGGTCTTGTGCTGCTTTAGCACCTTGGTTGACTGTTGTGGCCTTAGTTAACTTTCATTCCGAAATATATCAGGACACTACAAGCTGTGCATGTCTGAGTGTGTGTGCCTGTCTATCTCAGCACTGGAGGGAGGGAGTCAATCACAGCAGCAGAAATCATCCCTGCGGGCGATCTGTCTCCACTCATGACAAGGCTCCTAAGGCACTTATCTTTCCTTCCCTGACTCATTCCATCCATCCACCCCTCAGTCCTCCCTGTATCTCCCCCTCCACCTCTTGCCAACCCGTTCTCTCGTCCTGTTCTCCATCACTCTCTGTCTCCCTCCCATGGTTTGTTTCGTGCCCCAGCACTGCAATTAACTTCTCATCATCAATGGGTGTAATGAAAAAGAAGGAGAGACAGAGCTGCAGACAGAGGTAGGGAGGCTTTGAAAGAGGGAAGATAAGAGGTGTAAAGCTGGAAGAGGCTGAACAGAGGTGAAGTAGTGTCTCACAGATACACTCACACGTGCACGCATACACTTGTGCACACTCACAGGTTTCTCTTTTTTTTTTTTCTTCCCTGAAATACACACATTGTGTTAAACACAATCACACACATGCAGCCTGCACTCGCTCTCAATCACTCTCACATTCCCTCCGAGATGCAGACAGAAAGAGAGAAAGAGAGGTATGATATCCCCCCAGGAGATTTTTCTCTCCTCGTTCCTTGTTTTTATTTCTCAACCCTCCATTTCTCCCTTGCTCTTTCACAGACGCACACACACTTGTTCACACTGTATCTCCCTCCTCCTCCTCCTCCTTTTCTTTGAAGAACAAGAAGTATTGCTGTACATGTAGGGAAGCTGCTCGGTCGGTTGGTATTCTCATTGTTTTTTTTTTTTTCACTCCCCGGTTCAGAGAGCTGTCAGCTGTGACCACTGTTGAAAGGGTGTCAACGAGAAAGACGGAGGGAGAGGGAGAGATTGAGACTGGGGGATGAAAGCGACGGTAAAGGAGGGAGGGGGAATGTTGAGATGGAGGTCCCTACAGAGGGCAGAGGGAGTGATGGCATGCTTGTTTCTTTGTGCCCGAGCAATTGTAGCTACAACAGCAGCAAGGGGAGATGATTGAGAGGAAAATAGCCAAGGGTAAAAAAGCAGCTCAGGGGGAAAATGAGAAGAGCCAAGGCTGCTAATTAACCATGGCACTAGTGTTCAATAACAGTGACATAATTGGCCCTATTTAGTGGTCTTTGGTGGGGGTCTCCTCAGCAGTGGAATCTAGCTCACACAGTTGGGGTTTTACAACATGTCAAAATGTGAATCAGACAGAATCTCTCACAAAGGGTTGGGACCAAAACTGGAACAACTGAGTGGCAGACCCCAACGGTCTAAGAGAAAAAAAATCTGTAATAAGTATACGTTATTTTTTGGAGTAACGGTAACAGTTAAAACTGTTTAACTGCAGTAGCTTACTCGAGCAAAAGTCAACCAAGTCTTTTCAAGTGGGAATTTATGGCCTCTCACCATTCTGTGTAAAAGTTGTAAGATGAGATGGGTCATTGTTGTTTCGCCTTTGCTAGCAAGAGAGGTAGTTTAACAACGTCAAACTGATCCCTGTGTGAAAAGCTAATCCTTCATGCTGACACAGGTGTGTAACATCTTGACAATGTATAAAGGGTGCAGCGCACCAGAGGGAGATGTAAAACCAATTAGCAGCTGTTAGAAGCTAATGCAAAGTAGCAGAAAGTAAAAATGTCTGCTGCAGCTTGGGGAAGCAACAAGGTGTGCGAGTCTCTTACCTGTCCTGCAGAAAATGAGGTCAACCACCATTTAACAGGCACAGTAAATGATTGTTATTGCAACTTCATGCCTCTTCACTTTACACAACACTGACATGCTATGTGAACATATATATAAGCTTTTTTTTGTTTAGAGTAAATGAAGGCAGTGCATGAAGGGGCTTCTTTGCACGATATCTGTATATCAAGATTGTTGCTGTATCAAATTGACAAGTAATCTGTTTGGTTTGATTAATGGCAATACTGGTCTATTGCAGTATTTCCCAAGTTTATGATCCACATAAGTGGTTGGTTACAATAACTGACTGTGGTCACTATTAGCGAGACACTTTAAACTAGTGGACGGATTACCAAGACATTCTTTGTAGCTTTTGATGGTCCCTAGAGAATGAACCCTGCTGGCCATTTTGTTTTAGAAGTCCCTATTGGCCACTACACCCAACAGCTTAGCTAACTTAGCTCTACGACAAGGATGTGCAGCAACACCACCAAGATTATGGGGCAAATCAGCAGGGGAGCATGTTTATGAGGATGGATAAGATGAAGCATAAAATTAGATTGGTGCTGCATTTGCAGAGATGCAGGGATTGTACTGAACCGTTGCATTTGACTGTTGATTTTAAGGCATGTCCACTGTACCTGTGAAAAATATGAGATGTAATCCTGTTCTTTGTGATCCATTACTCCCTGTTGCTGGCTAGATGTGTTTGATAAGAGCAGCGCTGCCTGGGGTGATGTTGCACTGGCTGTAGGTGTGTCTGATTAGTCAGTTAAAAGCAAACACTAGAAGAGCAGCACGCAGAAATAAAACTGTTCATTTAAGCAAATCAAGGAGCTTATTGAAGCGGACATTTTAATCAGCTCCCCAACAGGGGTGAGGCTGTGAAAAACTCAGTTTGGTCTGTCAAAGTGGGTTGTAGGCGATGATATCTGTTCATGTGGGCAGGAAGAGGAGGGGCAGGAGAAGCTCTGAGGAGAAAAGGTGGTGACAAGCAGGTCCGAAACAGCTGGCTATGCATTCTGCATGAAGGGGAGGAATCAACAGCGAACCAAATGACAGCCATTCACTGTGATCAAAAGGACGGTACTGTTTCTCTCCCCGGATTCAGAGAATCACAGACAGATTTCAGTTCCCTCGGTGTTTCACAGACGGGCTCTGTTTTCAGATTGATAAAAGCTCAGTTGGCGGGCTAGTACTATTCACTGGCAAGCAATGTGCAGGCATGATGTTGATTCATATCTGCATCATTTTGACTTAACATAAAGTGTAATGTCTTCACGCTGTTGTTCTAACATTATGTGTCTTATTTTAAAAACTTAACAAAAACTGCCTTAATTAAAATCAAATATGTGCTTTGTCGTTTTGATGACATTTGTCAAGTTGTTTGCTTTGTGCACCGGACGCTCTGGCACTGCGCACATCTCCTTTGCTGTCTAAATTAGCATACTGTTGACACAGCCTCCCAGTGCGATTCGATATGTGGGATCCATTTCACCAAACAAATTGGTGTCAAACATCTCACTAACTCTCCTACCAACTAATCAATAGGGAATTCATGGTGTGAGTGGGTGTCATCTTTCCATCTGTGTGCCACTTGTTTCAGAACCACGCATTTCACAGAGTCGCCAGCCATCTGCCAATTTCTCAGTGCTCACCATTATTGTCGGTTAGATTTATCATGCAGCTTGCACAGAAGCTGGTAACTCCTCCACACAACACTGCCAGTATCATAGATAAACATCTTGTTAACATTTACCACATCATTAGAAAAGCATATGCAGAATACTTATCAGTTTATGGAAATAACGTGTATTGTTATGCATAAATAGTTTGTAAAACTGGTATCAAGATAAGTAATGTTAATAGAATTATTGGATGCATTAACAATGCTAATGTTCCCTTAGTTTTTCTCACGTATTTTTGTGTTTAATGAAAATCTCTCATCGTTTTGACTAGATTTGTTGTGTGCATATCCCTTATGATTTCACCTCTTTTGTTCTCAGACCTGAATCGGAGAGAGAGATGACCCTAGTTTTGTCCATGAATCCATTTCTGGACCCAGAGGGAGACCCTCCGCTCTCCACCTACCAGCCCATATGGGAATCAGAGCGCTGCACTAAGTCCTGCCTGTCGAACCCCACCCCACCTTGCAGCTCTGAAGACCAGTTTACACAAGGTACAGACAACAAGCACAGAAGTTTGTGATGTTCACCAGGCTGATGAACAAGAGAACATATAATGAATAACTGTCCAGCCAGTTGGTTTTCATGAACAAGATATCTAAGGACTGCCTTGAGAGCATTTGATTGTGTTTGCCACTAAGTCCCACTTGGACTCGAGGACGAATTTATCACCTCTTGGCAGTCAAAGGTCAAGGTCACCACTGACCTTACAGTCGTTTGATTCTTATCAACATAATATCTCAGGAGAGAGAGGATTTCATTATATGTAGCACAAACATCAACTTTGACCCAAGGATTAATGGATGAGATTTTGGTTCTCAAAGATCTCTGTGACTTCATAAAGCTGTTTTTTGGGTTATACCCCAAGAATTCACATGCTTATTATGAGAAATGTCCAATTGTGTATTGGGATAAAATGGTGAACTGATGACATTTTAAGTTAAAGGTAAAAATGAGGGTTAATGTTCTGCAAAAGCATTTTTCTGGTAATTATGTTTTCCCATACTTAAGGAACAGATGTGACCATATTTCACAATTGGTCAGATTCGAAATTAGTTACACCAATTTTTTTGAGTCCTCCTTGAAAGTTACTGTTTAGATGTTCCATACTGAGGGGTTAAGATGTGTGTGAAGTGTCCATCCCTTAGAAATTGTTGTTTTTTTGTAACATATCTGTGAACATAATTATAAGCATTGAGGTCCACCACAAGCTCACTGGTTTTTCTGATGTTTAGCTTCTGGAGCCTGCTGTAGCACCATGGGATAAAACTTTTTAGCAGTCCTCTGTTCTTCTCTGTGAGAACAGTCTCAAGATGAAGACTTTGTCTTCTTTTTGGAGTCCAGTGGCCAGTGGCATCCATAAGTTGCATTACCACCACATGAAGACATTGTAGTTTTCACTCAAAATTATTTACTGGAATCATACGTGTCGATAAAGTTACAACTTTCGTTTCGACAAAAAGTGCAAAACAAAATCTGGATGTTGCACTTCACCAGTTGACAGATGCATACAACTGTGAGGCAGTAATCTAAGTTACCTAGATGTACTACAGAATCATATTCCTTTTGTACCAAAACCTCCTGACGTATCCTAAACTAAAATAATATTACATATCAGACTTAAAAAGTCTCTGTAATGACGACACCCCACCCCCCCACCTGACTCTAAACATGCCAGCTATTCAAATTTGAACAAATCTAATTTATTGTGTAGTGGCTATAAAAAAACAAGCACTTTTTGTATATATAAGTGGATTATGAAAACACAGAGTAATGTTTGTTTTGGTTGCATTAGTCTGACAGTGCAGTTGGTTTATGATATTGTTTTCTGTCTGCAGAAACCCCCTGCAGGCGAGTTCCTGATCATGTCTCTGTATCAAGGATTGCATACTTCAAGAGGAAGTTTGTCGATGATGACGATGAGCCTCCCTTCAGTTTCAGGACGTACTGCCAGACTGTAAGTCCTGAGTCACTCAAATTCTCACATTCAGAGCACACTGTGCATCAAGGCTGAATCTACTTTACTCTTCAGATGCATTATTGTAAAGCATTTTTCTTTATCATGAAATTATTTGATGGATGATGCAAAGACTGTCACTGTGTTCAAAATTACTATTCATAGGATATGTCCTTAATAAAAGACACCTTGGTTTATTCAGTGGGTGATTTTAATTTTTGTATCTATAGAAATGCATCAGTATATTGTAAGCAAAAAATAGTGAATATGCCATTGACACTATTTGTTTCATCATGGGAATTTATAAGAACACTGTGTAAGTGGGAAATTCCACACCCCAAAATCAGACCCTCAGATAAATTGGCAGTAAATTAAATGTTCAATAGTCTGTTATTTTGCTTTTCAGATTAGTTTCAGCCATTGCTGCATGCAGTCATTGTAAGGAACTGTTATCTGAACTCTCAATTCAGTCTTGATCAGCAGTTTTAGAATTTTATGGCTGCCAGAGTTAGTAGAGTAATGTTAAAGCTGAGGAATAATACTTGTGCTTGCATAATCAGGATTTTGAGGGTTTTGTTTGCAATTTGAACTAATATATTAGCAAAAAAGATGAAAATTCTTTACTCTTGCAAAGAGTAAGGATTCTTAAAGAATAGTTTAGCAATTCAAACTCATTCATCTGGGTCTCTGCTTTGTTTAACTTACTGATAAAGTAACATAGATCTAACAGGTCTGTTCCCTCAGGTTGCACCAGTTCTGGAAGAGCGTGCCCATGTGCTCCGCCTCTCCCTGGAGAAAATGCGATTCATTGACGACCCTGAGGCCTTCCTCCGGCGTTCCGTCCTTGTGAACAACCTCCTTCGACGCCTGCGGGCCGAGATCCTGCTCCAGAGCACTGACTGGTGCTTCCCACCGAACCCAGCGTTTACCACCGGCCCTTGTGTCCCATCACCTACCACTAACCCTGCTCACCAGGCCCTCCATGGAACAGTACCCACCCGGATCTGCTTAGCACCCCAAGCTGGACCACCCTTCCGTAAGCGCTTCCGCATGGTCCGTGGAGGACAGGGGGGTCTACGTCCTGACTGTGCCCAGACATGCTGCTGCATCTACGCAGCAGCTGCTGCTGCAGGACACTACCTCCACCTTCCTTTCTCCATGTATGATGCAGCACTCTCAACCTGCCCCTCCACACCACACTCCTCCTCTTTTTTCCAGCTAGCTAGCCATAGTAAGTTGGGGCTCACAGTGGCCATAGATGAGCATGATGATGAGGATGAAGATGTTGAGGATGAGGAGGAAAATGAAGAAGAAGAGGAAAGGGAAGAGGAGGAGGAAGAAGATGATGAAAGAAGACAAGCTGGACCTTCCCTTAGTGTTGTTAAGAATAAGTTAAGCCAGAAAAGTAGGACTAGGACTTTGCTGGGTCATGCACACACAAGGACAGAGGAAGACAGCTGCATGACAGATAGGCTGGAGGAGGAGGAGGGGGGAGAGCAGGAAGAGGAAGAGGGGGAAGAGGAGGAGGAGGAGCAGGTTGTGAGACCTTGTCAGTGGGACACTCCTGCCACAGAGAGAGACGTCCACAAGGTCAACTTCTGGCACCGCAGGGCTCATAGACAATAAAAAAAAAAAAACGTATAAGTCTGTTAGAATGAAAATGTAATGATGACGACAACTGTCATCAGTTGAAGATTATTTCTCCTCATAGCAATCAAAATGTGAGGTACCTACACTATAGTAATGCCAAGTCAGCTTTATTTTAATGGTCTAATATACTCCAGGGTGGCACACAGTCAAACTCTATTCAACTCTTGCCAGTGTTACGGTTGCATGAAAAATTAATAGACAGTTCTTCGCCAGTGTTGACGCAGGAAACTTAATTATAAAGATTAAGGTCAGATAAATCCTAAAGGTGAAACGAAGCTCACTATTGCACTGTCTCCAAGACCTTTTTTTTTTAAGCCCAACAGCACAAAAGTTAAGGTCTTAAGTTGGGCTTTACAGTGGTGCAACGGTCTCATTTCAGGACCCTAAACAAACCTATCAGATGAAGGGTTGAGGATTCGGGAGAGATTGCTTCTGTATGTATACGTATGTGTGTGTGTGTTTGAGTGTGTTTGCAAGATATGATGTAGCATTTTAAAACTTGATTTTAAGCTTTTTATTAAACATGGGTCGCACATGCTGTTACTATGTGTGCCAGTTGATTATGACGCTGTCTCAGGCAATGGCAAGTGACTGTGCTGCAGTGGCGGCACGATGTGTATCCTTCAAATTAAAAGACAACAATCATAAACATTGGAAAGGTTGAATCGCAACCTCAAGTGCCTTAGTGTTTTTATAGATACATGTATATTGTGTGTTAATGTAATTGTTCTTGTTACTAAGTACAGTAGATATCTTGCATTCCAAGTGACTGCGTTTGACTTAAACAGCACACAGGCATGTAGTTAAATGCAGGGATACTTTCAAATGTCTATGAAATGTCAAAGCAAAGTACATTTGCACATCCGAAATGTGTTCTGTTTGTTTTTTGATTTAAATGCATGTTTTCTCGTGCTACCTGTCTTGACAATGCCCAAACTTAAAGCCAACTTTCAAGAGCAGTTGTTAAAGTTCTGAAAGCTAAATGTGTTCCGATCATCATTTATATTAGTTAGATTAAACCTGAAAAGGCTTGTTATGGTTCCATTGCTCTGTCCATTAAAGGGGTTTGACCCAAACCCATCTAAATCTAAAAACAAAAGGGTCTCGCTGAGGACTGACAACAACGTGGTGATGTCAGCGCAGTATTACAGAGAAATCATTCAAATCATAGTGCTGACTGCTAAATCTTTCTGCCCCTTTCTTGCTACATGTGTATAATCTATGAACATAATTTAAAGCACTGTATAGCAAACACAGCAGGCCAGGACGGACGAACATAAAATGATTTTTTGTGTATAAAAGAAAAGCAGTTTTTATGAGGTAGCTGTTTTTGGAAGTTAAAGGAATAGTTTGACTTTTTAGGGAATAGTCTTGCCAAGATGAGATGCCAAAGCCAGTGGCTAATTCATATTGTACATTGTGCAGACGTGAAACTGATATTGATATCTTCACATTTGAGGGGCAGTTGTGGTTCAGGAAGGAAGAACAGAAAAAGGTTGAAAAGGTTGGTGGTTTGATCCTCAGCCTTAGAATCTGCATGTTGAAGCGTCTCAGGCAAGATACTGAGCCCCAAATTGCTCTTGATGGCTGATGAATTGGTGTAAGTTCCTGATAAACAAATCAGCACTTAGTCCCATAGTAGCCCCTGCCATTAGTGCATGAATGTCATTCACCATTTACCATTCATCTAACACCTGAAAGCAGGTCAGGGTATTTCCCAAAATGTCCAGCTATTTCTCGAAGTATCCTGGTAAGATCTGCCTCTCTTGATCCACGCCTTCCATTAAGTTCCTGGTAAGCTTCTAGAATCAAACCTTGATGGAGTAAAATGGCGCTGGTTGAACAGTGTCAGTGAAAGTATTAGTTAATCAATATGTACTGTTTTTACTTTTTAAAGTAGACCCTTGAGAAACACCACATCCAGTCCAGTGCTGTACTTGACTTAAAAAAAAAAAAAACAATGAAGGACAAAGACAATGCTAACCTGCATATATATGACTTTTTCTGTCATTATAATGGCATGATCAGTGGTATCTAGTTTGTTGCTGTTTCTCATTTGGCACTTCTGAGGATTAGGGACCCAAACCTGAACCAAAGTTGTTTTAAAAAAAGGAAAGAGTTTATCCCTCAGTCGTGTTTTTCTTTTTGTGATTTACCTTGACGTGGAAGGATGAGATGGTCTCGGTTTGTTGGGTGGAATTATTTCTGCCTTGCCACTTGCTTTATCTTTTTTTTTTCCGATGTACAAAATTAAAGTTTGCATCCTTGGAACTGTTTGACATCAGCGACACATCTACAACCAGATAAGTACAAGTGCTAGCAAGCACCGGCCTGTTAAATGTCATTCCTCTGAACCCTAAACAATAAAACCAAGTAACTATCAGTGGTAATTTTTTTTTTTAAAGATGAAAAAAATTGACAAAGCAATATTTGTTTCTGAGACAAGAACATGTAATTGCATTGTCTGTAATCAAAAACAACAAAAGAGCAGATCTGCTCTGATAATTTTATGTGATGTTCTGTGACAAGTGTAAAGATCAGTAAAAGAAATGTTGAAAAAAAAAACGCACTACTTCCTTTTTTTCTTTACATTACAGCCTTGCAGTTCACAGTATGATGCCGTTTGTGTGTGTGTTTAAATTCCTGCTTATTGTCTTGCTTCCCATCCTGTCTCCTGTGCAGTGGAGTGCGGTACCACAGCTTATTGCACTTGCCAAATGTCTCTCAGGTGTCACTTTGCTGCTCAATTCTTGTTAATCTTTTTGACATTACGCTCGGAGCAGTCACCTCCACACTCCTCCCTGCACTCCCTGTTATATCTATTGTCCCTGCAGTATCACTCTGTTGTAGCATAAAACACATGCAGAGAGCCTTCTACATGTGTTGCATACAACATAGTGATAAGCCAGGGCCAATTAAAAATAATACGCTTCCTCAGTCATGATAACTTGTTGTGATTATTATATTGCGTGCACTGGTATAGAACAGTGTGTGCTTACACAATACTGTCATCCACTACTGTTTTACTGTGTGTTAAGTTCAATGTTTCCTCGATCAAGTATTAGTGATCACTGTGTGCACTCTAATTACAGGATTATTTCTAATACTGCATGTTTTATACGACATTGCTCCAGACTGTTTGAAAGTAGTTAATCAGTTGTTGTACAGACTGCAGTATATGGGTGTGTGTGTGTGTGTGTGTGTGTTTGTAGGATAACTGTGAAATGGGGAGGTTAAATCACAGGTCTGAACATCTTGACAGCCCTGTTGCGAGGTGAAGGTGGAAGATCATCTTTTCACGACACTTCTGCGGCAGGGGTGTGTGCATCCTGCCACTTCATCTGCCCCCATAGTTCTCTGCTCACACTTCAGGTTCCTCTCCATCTCTTATGTCATTGCACATTATTATCGGATTTAGTGTCTGTAATAGGAATATTATTGCAAAAACAACACACAAAAATTTTAATTTTCCCCAAAACAGTGTTCTGGTCAAATATTTTTTTTAATACTATTTATACCATATTAAGATTATTACTGTCTGCAATATAATTTAAGTTATTATTTCAGTGCATATATATGTGCAGTCATGCCATTAAGAGTGGCTCTAGATTATCTTTTTAACCATTAATCTATTATCTAAAGTCACTGCTCTGTGGTCTTCACATACTCACTTGCAAAACAAAGTGTTCAGGTGTTACAGCTCGCTGAGTATATTTTCTGTCTAATCAAATCATAATTTGAGTTTTGTCAAATTAGTTGAGCTTCTCCACAGTCTTTCCACGAACTCCCTGGCAACTGTTGAGGTACATGTGGGGCACCAGTGCGCCTGGCTGTGAATCACTGTACTGTACAACAACACATAGTTACCAAGATGTATAAAATCTTAAATATATAATGTAAAAAGATATACTTTATAGAAATGATTTGCACTGACAAAACTGTAACATTAAGATCATAGTTTCAGTAAGTGTGTACTGGCCATTGTATCAACTACTGTGTGTGTGTATGTGTGTGTGCGTAGGTGAATATGTATGTATGTCTGCATACATAACACAATGCTCTCTCTCTCTCTCTCTCTCTCTCTCTCTCTCTCTCTCTCTCTCTCTCTCTCACACACACACACTTACACACACACACACACACACACCACACACACACACACACTCTCTCCATTCACCCCTTCTTTCCCTGTGCCTAAGGCAAAGATGGGGACTTGCCAAATAGCGCACACACATGCACACATACACACATCGCTGGTCGACTGCTGAGGAGAGGGGAGCTGTCATTTGTCAACAAGGAACTTTGGCAGCTCACCGTTGCCATGGGAACTGTCTGTTGCTGAGGACTGGTTTTGCATCACAAGGTCCTCAAATTGGCTCCAAAGCCTCGGAGGTCCCACCCCTCCTCCACCCGACTCACCTCCGTCTCTCACAGCTTCAAACATATTGTCAGGATTTTCTTTTCTCTTTTTCTCCCTTTTCTGCATCTGTCTCCCACCTCAGACAGAATCCCTCTGTTTCATTTGTCAGTGCAGTTTAGCAGGGAGAAGATAGATAGATAGATAGATAGATAGATAGATAGATAGATAGATAGATAGATAGATAGATAGATAGATAGATAGA
>JAQNCA010000007.1:19183698-19196969 GCA_029783725.1 Acanthurus tractus
TTTGCGCGGGGTGTAAGATAGGAATGACATCTGCGTCACTGGCGCACTGCCTTTGCGCCGGGTGTACGATAGGGCCCCATGTGTTGTGTCAAGGCCTACAAAAACATCTACAAATTACAGTGCAATTTTTGCACATTTTTAGAGATTTCTACA
This sequence comes from Acanthurus tractus, assembly GCA_029783725.1. Classification (NCBI taxonomy): domain Eukaryota; kingdom Metazoa; phylum Chordata; class Actinopteri; order Acanthuriformes; family Acanthuridae; genus Acanthurus; species Acanthurus tractus. Next base: position 19,183,852 of record JAQNCA010000007.1, read on the forward strand.
TGTTGTATTTTTAACAAACTCCTCCAAGACATTCTATTGGAATGACTTGAAATTTTATATATATACTAATAAGACCTTTGTCATGAAACATTATCAAAAGCTTTCATCTGCAATCAACTGCATGGCTGTGGCGTCTGTTCTGTCTGTTGTATTATCTTGGTTGACCAGCTTCCTCTTCGACAGGCCCAAAGTTGTAAGGGCCCACTCCACGCTGCTTGCAGCTTTAATTACTATTAGGTACCAAGCCTTAAAGGTGTAGAAAGACAGGACCCTATTGTATTTGTACTGTTTTTCTTATTTTTATGATTAGGGACCAAGCCCATGATGCATGGACTTTTCTAGCATTGCTAGTGGAGTCTCCCTCATTTCAATATAAAATTTCTGCCATAAATTTGGGCTTGTACATTTGCTTTCATCTTCAAAAGTGTTACTTGTTTTGGCTTCAAATGATAATAAATGACTAAGGACACACTTCCAATGCAGTGATCTGTTTAACTTTTTGAGAACTCGAACAGTTTGGATTTTATAGGCCATCAAGTTTGAAGTCCCAAATCAACCTTGTCTACCTCTTCCTATCTAAATGATTGGGGAAAAAGGAACCTGTGTCAAACCGTACAATCTAAAATATAAGTGTCACTGCTTGCAAATCATATGAATAGTTTATGTAACAATGGCCAAAGTTGTGGGATCTGTGAGGAGCATTTTTGCTAAAATTTTGCTTTGTATTTTTCCCCTCCTGCACTCTGGCGGTCATGTGACTCACTCTAGGGACCAAACATCTAGAAAAAAAGTTTCAAAAATGAAACTGTAATATCTCAAAAACAGTACAAGGTAGTAAAAACATGTAATATACAAGATTTATAGGTCAAAGTCTTTTAAAATTTGAATGAAGTCTGTAGCTAAAACTATGTTCAACCAGTTCAACAGGTGTGGGTTTGATCAATCTCTCCATTGGATTGAATTGATTTTTCTCTGTGTACCTGCAAGACTGGACTCCCCACACAGCTGCCAGTACACATGTCCATCACACTTTGACAAGCTCACTTGGTCAGGGCACGAGGTCCCACATCTTTAATTATTATTGCCATTGTTGTTGCCATTGTTGTCGTCAGAAAAACAGTTGTAACAAAGGTATTTGGCAAAAAAAAAGTTAAGTAAAAGTAGAACTACTCTCTCAAAAATATACCCCACTAAGAGTGGAAGTATGGCCTTTAAAAACATGAAAAGTACCTGCTCCTTAAGAAAAGAATAATTTCTTACTCATGTACTTCTCTTATTTGAACTGACTTACTATACCTTCTGGTAACTCATATGTAAGTGTATGTAAGTGTATGTAAGTACCGTAGTATTTAAGATAAGCTTTAAAAAGTATTAACTGATCCTTTAACTTTCTGTCTTGTACAGGAATGACTCATCCTGTGACTGTTGTAAGCAGCCTGGATGATTTACGCACCACCACTACACATGATCTAGTGTTCATGCACACATGTATGTTCTTTATTACTGTAATAACAAACATATGCAAACACAGTTTAATTAGAAAAAGTGCTTGAAGGGCCATCATTCATTGTTTTTCCTACTTTTCAACAAAGAATTCTAAATTTCATCCAGAGGTCAGGAGTCATCCTGTAACAGAGCTCTAAAATGTTCCTGCACTCACTAAACTGTCTCTGCATGCTCTCAAATCTTGACTTGCAGATTGATTCAACAGCTTACATCTGTTTCATACTCATGCAATCCCTTTGTTATAAACAAACCGTATTCATTTCCTTATGTTTTCATATGCTTGTGTGTGTGTGTGTTTGTGTGTGTGTGTGAGCTGGTCAAACTGAGAAGAACTCTGTCATTTTTTTATTTCAAGACTCAAAACAAGCTGAGCGTTGTCCAGTCGCGGGCTTGCTGCCAGAGCGCTTCCTTCACTCGCCAGGCTTTATTGTTCTTCAGGCCCTCTCTGCGCAGCAGGAGGATGCTGTCTGTTTCTTCATTCTGTTACCGGCCCCTCTCAACACACACACATCCACACACATCCATACAAACACACTGTGAGTAGAGACAAACACACACCATTCATGTGGGAAAGAATGGGCCCGGTCTGGATTAGGCTATTCCCCCGCGTAACACTAGACAAGGCATTCAATATCTCCTGCCTTCTCTGTCCAAACAGTGTCTTGGCACAGGCTGAGTGGAGGGCTGGAAAATCCCAGAGCTGCTGTTGAGTTTTTGGTGTGACCCACTCTTTTATTATAACGACTCTATAAATGCTTACAGACCCTCAACTTGGCTCGTCCTGAGGAGAGATCTCAAGAAAGGCCCGTTACGCAAACACACAGACATTATGTAGGCCTACACATGACGCCAGTGGTGAAAGAAGTATTCAGATCCTTTACTTAAGTAATAGTACTGATTCCATACTGTGAAGATTCAACCTTTTAAGTAACAGTCCTGCATTCAAATTCAATTCAGTTCAGTTCAGGAGTAAATGGACCCATTGGTTGTTAATTTTTTTCACTGCATTACACAGTTATTTCACATACAAGGTGAGTAAACAACAAAACACACGTTCAAACTATCTGTGTCCACTTTTCTCATCAGGAGTCAAGCAGTGGCAGCTGGGAAAGAGACAGCTGGGACTTCTTAGTCTTGCTCCTATGCTTCTACACACACACACACACACATGCACACCCACACACACCCACAAGCGCACACAACTACACACACACAAAAAAACTAGAGCCAGGCTTTTAGTACTAAGGAATCACATGACACACACACATAAAAACATAATTTCTCATGCACCCTGGAACGAAAACGATCAGTGATGTGGAAGGAAGATGTAAAACGAGGGGAGAGGTGGAGAAGAGAGAAAGCAGTTCAGGGAGTTTATAGCAAGTCATCAAGCCCCGCAGTTTTTTTTCTACATCTATTGTTTCTGCGAATGCTGTGAAGCTAATAGAGGCTATCAAAGCACTCACAGGCCCTCACCTTGTTGGAGTGTGCAAAGCCACTTAGCTTGCCTTGAAAACTCAGAGGAAGACAAATAAAAACAGGAGAAAAAAAAACAAGGATTTGAATTTTTTTTCTTCACTCCCCCCCTTTTCTTCTCTTTCCCTACCTCTGACATCTGGAAAATCATCATCTGGCAGCTCGCAGTGGAAGCAACCGCAGCCAGCTCACTGCTGTCTGAATTTTTCTTTCCCCTCCCCTCCTCAGCCTTTTCTCTTTCAGCACCTCTGGATTCCTCCTGTATCTTTTTTCCACTCACACTTAAACATTTTCAACTCTTTACATGTTTTCTGAATCCTCCTAGCCTGTTCTGTTGAAGTTTTTTTTGGATGGTTTTGTTGGCAAAGAGATAGCAGTTTTATTACTTCTTCTTTCTCACCTTCTACTCTTTTCCTCCAGTGTCTACCCTATTTTAAGAAAGTCAACAAAAACATCCCTCTATGTTTTCCTCAAACTACATTGTACAAGAAAAAAAAACTTTATTGAGAAATATCAGTAATAACATAAACACACACATACATACTTAAAAGAAGAGTTTGACATTTTGGGAAACACACTTGTTCACTGTCTTGCCAGGTTGGATGAGTAGATTGATTCCACTGTCTTCTCTATATTATAAATATAAAGCTATGTCAAGGCACCTGCTAGCTTAGTTTAGCATAAAGTCTGGAAACAGGAATAAAATAGCCAGCCTGGGCTCTTTCCAAAGGTTACAAAATCTGTGAACAAACAAATTTACACACTACATGTTGTTTGTTGACAGCTCCAGTGTGCAGGATTTAGGGAATCTATTTGCAGAATTTGGCAGAAATGCTAAACAATAATTATAAGCATGTTTTCATAAGTGTATAATCACTTGAAAAAAGGAATCATTGTGTTTTCAGTCAAGGGCAGATTAATATTTGCAGTGTGTTGTGCACTGTTGCCACAAAAGGAAAAGTCTGATTCTTTGCTAAATGCTCCTCTATTTTCACCAGCTAGTTGCCAACTTTTGTCTGCCTGTTTTCTGGTGTGGGGCAGGTTGCATGCAGTGGGTCCAAGCTTTATTCCACAGCTGCCCGTTGGTCTGGAAACTATGTTGAAAAAAAAGGCTGGACCTCTTTGGGTTGAATTCAATCAGAAATGTGGAAGTTGGGTACTCTGAAACCAAAACAAGCCGAATGAGGCTAAAACAGCCTGTAGAGCTGAGGGACACTGCAGAGTCAGATATCATGTTTGTTACATCCCATGTATCATTAAACACAGTTCCTACTGTGAAAATGAAAGTATCGACCATGGGAGCTTTAAACAGTTACATTTACATGTCAAACAACAAAGAAAGAAAACAGAGGATCTACAAGACTGGAAATTGCGTGCATTTTACCAACATGTTTTTCATAGTGTAATTTCATTGCTTCCAAGTGTAACAACAGAACATTGTGTCCTTTAACCAAAGCATGTGCTTGAATTTCTCCACACCTCCCTGAGTTTTACAAGATGCAAGTCTAGTTACAGAAGATTAACTCCAAACAAACTGCTGTTGCTTAATTTTGTTATCACTGGAATGTACCATCATACATGCAATGTTAAAAAGATTAAAATATGTAACAGCTTTATGATTAGGGGTATAAATACAGAATCAAAACAACAGTCATTCAAGTCACTGACAGATACTACTCATACTTTAGGTTTCTGAGTATGCAGTGTATTGAAAAGTGGATCTCACTATCTTCTAGTCAAAGTCAGACCCATAAACTACAGGTTTAAGCACTAAATTCAATGTCCATGTTAAGAGACTCACCTTTATAACGCCAAACATCACACAAAGAAAACCATTCCCTCTTAAAATATGACTTAGTAATTAATTTTGTAACAGAACACATGGTTTAAACAGTGAATTTCATGGCTCCTTTTTTTGTCCTTCCTTTAAATCTCCTCAGCTCAGTCATTAATAATCATAATTAATCATCGCCCTCTCTCCAGCCAATCTGTCTCTCTCAGCTCTCTTGTTTTTGTTTGATTTGGCCAATGACGTGCTGTGAAAGCGATCCTCTCCAGTAAAGCCAGTCATGGTTGACCACTTTGACTCCCCCCTAACTGGCGCGGAGCAAAGCAGAGCAGCCACATCTGGCAAACGGTTCTCACATCTGGTTTGTGTATCAGCTTCTTGCACGGCCGTCTACCACAGAGTCTGATAGCATACCTCCGAGACATGAGATGAGACGAGCTCCAGACGCTCCACTGCAGGGGAAGCTGTGCTCGATGATGGTGAGCAAGTTCATGTTCAGAGGTCAGACAGCCACGACAGGAAATGTCACTCACTGAAAAAATATCTGACAGTGAAGAAGGTGGATGTTTTATTGCTACTAAGAACTTTTTAGTGCTCTTTGATTTAAAACTTGTAGCTGCAGCATATAGAAAAGGGGCAGAGGTTAAAAACAAGGGATCTTCTGGTTTTAATCTTCAGCGAAAAAAGTAATAGCAATAAAATTAAATGCAAAAGCTTAAAGTCTTCAATGCAAGATATCAAACAGTTCAGCAATCACAATATACATAAGTGAAACCAGACCAGTGTCATTAAAATTAAATGAGAGATTTAAAGCTTGTTTAGTTGAAGTTAAAAATAACAATGATAAAGTTATAAAAATCAGTCATGCAGAAGGACAAAAAAGCAGGAGTTTGCTAATGAAGTCTGGTCTTCATCAGTGGGATTTTAACTATTTTGGGAGTTACGTGTAATAGAATACTGCCCTCTTGTGTCAAACCTGTACTCTGCACATAGAGGTAATGAGGCCTTTTATGTGGGCATTTAGATGTAATTTTTCAGGGAATAATATAATCAAATTAAGTCTAGATTAACAATTGTGTTCTTCTTCATGAAAATCATGTCATTTAAAAATCAGAATTAAAATAAACTGTGAAGTTCTTACATATTAATAGGTAATATGATGCACTTAGTTAGTTAGTTGTGATCAAGGATTTAACCACTTTTCCAACTTACTGAGTGACTCCACACTATGTTCCCACACAATACCATTGTATTTAAATCCTCACATGCAAAACACGACCTTGAACAACAAAATGAAAGAATTTTTCGTGTTAAAAAAGCAAATATTAGAACTGGAAATTAAATACTGCTGACAATGACTGTTATTAATATTTCTACTACAGTTTCTGATGTAGACACATTTCTGTAACTAAGGCATCTCGGTTGGACTATATAAGCTCTCAATGTTTCACTTCAATATCAATGACTCACCCATTGGGGCTACAAATATTGTTAATAATGCGACAATGTTCAGAGAAATCAGACAACAGGACTAAAACCCTCTGTTGGCACAAACATTATCTGTTTAATGTGAACTTGAAAACAAAGAGAAAACAAACTGTTTGAAAAAGGCATAATTCAGTTAATGTATATGCTTAACTATTACGTTACAAAACACTACATTAAAAAAAAAAACAATTGGGTGACTTATTTGAAATATAATTTTTTTTATTTAATGCAAAAGAAATCCAGTACTCACCAACAATCACGAAATCTTTTACACTTTTGTTTTTTTAAGGATTGGCAACATGTTAAGAATATACTGAAACAGTTTCATCTCTAAAATGAAATTTTTAAACCAACCAAACATTCAGCCTTTCTTGACACATTCTGAACCTACTGTTGATCCCAATCACACACTACTACGCTTTTCCGCACATTTTGTTCTACAAGAGGCACTGGCACAGCATCTGAATGTACCATGCTGTCTCGCTTAGGCAAACAGCAGGGGTAGTGATAATATTTGATTTCTCTCTGGTAGAGCTCCTTCCTCATTCCAAGGAAAAACACATTTTAATTTGGTTTTCAAGGCAAAATGTATTTAAACCTGCATATTGCAGCAAAATAAATAATTTCTTCACCATCATAATTTGGCTATACTCATTATTTGAGACATGGATTGTGCAACACAATTGAATAACATTCAAAATTTTAATACTTTTGGACAGAAAAAAAAAGATTGAGCAAAGAAAAAATACACTTTTCAAAACCTCTTTGGTTGGTAACAGTTTTGTGTTGAGTGTTGAGTTTTCCAAGTTCTTACTTTATGAATTTTTACCAGTGGCTGTCACTCTTACAGGCTGTTCCTTATTCTGTTGTTACATTTGCTCTTGCAAAACAATCATTGTTGGTTGAAATCAAAGCATCACTACCAGCACGCAAGCACATGAAAGTCACCACAGATACAAAGGCGAAATACAGAGAGAATTAGCAGGCAGCATATTTGAACCCGTTCGGCAAGGGTTTGAATGCAACAGACCCTATATATGATCAAGTCCAGCACTCTGAGTTTCATTGATTCTATTAGTTTTGGAAAAATCCTCAACTTGACTTGAGTTGAGTTTTTATTGTCATCTACAATCGGCTGTTAGAATAAAGGATTATAAGTAAGGATGCCATGATACCAGAAATTCAGTAATGAATATTAACATGAGTGGAATATCATGATTCTAGATAGCCACTGGTACAGTTTTCCTCTTGTACCAGCAGAGGAGCACTAGTAGGTGTGTGTGCTGCCCCCCTCAGTTATGGAAGAACTGCATCCTCAGTGCCAAATTCACTGTACAAAAACGGGCACCATCATGTTTTTAGGAAATTTAAGCATGAGATTAGTAGTGAAATATCTGTTCTTGTGACATCTCGGTTATTGGTTATGATTGGAAACTTTGATTCAGATGAATTAAAAAAAAAGAGGAGGAAACATTCTTACAAGAATAGGCTTTAGAGGAAAAATCTCTTGATGTGATTTTAGCTTAAGAGAGGTCACAGGTCATTAGGCTGTGGAGCTTGAAGGGATTTCCTGAGGCAGTCAGAGACACTTCAGGGAGTAGAAACCTTGGCTGACTGACAGAATGTGTGACACCGCATGGTGTTAAGTCATGCCGATGAACGAAGCTGTATGTGGGGACTGTTGAAAATAATTAAAATATTCAAACTGCCATCATGCCGTGCAACTCACAAATGTGTCTGAACTTTTAAAGAAAGGCAGCAGGACAGAAAAGAATCTTTTTTTTTATCTTGTCCATCTAAAAATACAAATAAAATTCACAGAACACAGATGCTCAATCTGTGCTTTTTAAGACTCTTTTGGTAAACTTACAAAATACAGTTGTCTAAGAATATATCTTAGCAATTACAGGCAATTTAAGTCAAGTATCCCATCATAAGGAGCAGCACTCATGTACAGCACCATTTCAAAGCATGTTCATGGTGAATATCAAAGGAAAACAGGAAGAAAACAGAGATTAAGAAAACAGCATGAAGCATCCCGAGGAGATGCGAGATATGAATTGATATATTCAAATAATGTTTTTTAAACCAGCTTTGAACTTTTTAAACAAGTTGCTATTGGGAGTTTATGCAAAACCTTGTGTTTAAAGTCAATGGAGAGAACAATATTAACCAACTGTTCCTACTGAGGTCAACGAAGCTCCATTGTTGAAGTGTTTAAAATACAGAATTTAAAATGATTAGAGAAAACAAAACAAATTGGTTTCTTTTTATCATTATAATAATTATAATAATGCCAGTTATCTCCTGGCACTGCCAGTTCTGTGTATTCCCATGTATTAACATGGGACACCTCAGTCACACATTATCAAGATGATTATTAGAGCCTGTCTGATCATCTCTCTACCAATCACCAATCACCAATCAATCACCTAAGAGTAAGACTACCTAAAACTTGTGCACTTTCAAGCATACTTAAAAAAAATCTACTGCTTCATTTGTAAAAGAAATATAAAATTAAATATTTTCAAACATCTTTAAAATATAATTTTGCCCAAATCCAGAAAACTGTATGAGCATGTTGGGACGTTAAGAGAAAGAGAGCTACTGTTTTTCTAGCTGTGTGCGTGTATTTCTGTAAGAGAGTGGTGAGTGGATGGGTCCATGGGCTCCTAGGCTTTCCTCTTGCAGACATGGATGAAGTAGCACGGGGCCTGGGTCTGGCCGGGGACGTAGGTCTGAAAATCTCCGTAGACGCTGTGCTCCACTTTGCCGTTGAAGGCTTCATTTAGCAAAGCTTTGAAGTTCTCCAGACGATGAGGGTAGTAAGACAGGCGGAATTTACTGCAAAGGACAAACAGATTCTTTATTGTGTCTGGTCTTGTGGGAGAGTTTACTGACCTTGACTGTGACAGATATCAGAAATTAATATTACAAAAAAGTCTTTAAAGTCAAAGAAGGCCTTGAATGACCCAAACTTCAAGAACAACAAGTCATAAGTGCAACCAAGAGCATGCTGGTGGTTTTCTTTGTCAAAGAGGGAGTTGCGACTACCTGACTTCAGGAAGATTGTGGAGAGCAGCCTTGGGCACATGGATGGTGTAGTCCAGGGTGATCATATGGGGCTTGCTGTTGACCCACAGCACCGAGGTGGAGATGTCCTGAGTTAGATCACTCTGCGACACAATACAAACACACTAATCAAACATGCTGGTAAGTATTTAGCATTATTCTCACCTCCTTCCCTCTTTTTCTACAGTATTACTGAGAGTGGGCAGAAGCCTGATGAAAACTGAGGGAAAGTTTAGAGCAGACTGTAGGACAACAGAGGCATCAGAGGTGGATTTAGCTCTTGCACGCGACTGTTGACTTAGTATTCATATTTAGGCCTTCCAGCTGGATGGCTCCCACTTAGGCCGGATTAAAGAATATGGAACTTGTTTGTAGGAAAATGACGGAAATCAAACATGGCTTATTGCTGCTGGCACCTGCTGTTATGTCTCTATATGTCTACATTATATTTTTTGGTTTTTGCCATTATGTTAGATGAAAAATGCAGGATTGGCATTTTTTAATCAATTGATCTTCGGATGTCTGAACCCAAACATATGCTGTCATGGGACAATGCTATTTTAAATATACTATACATGTCTAAGAAGTAGATGCCACACTTTACTTTAAGCTGCACGTGCACACACTCAACTTTTCCATCTTCAAAAATGACCTTTTTTCCTCAGAACTTCTGACCTCATCTGTTTTTCTCCCTGTTTTACTAAATAGTCCTAAAACCTGATATTTTTCCACCCACATTTCTTTCTGCTTCTTCAGGGCCAATTTCATCATAAATCTCACAATATCTGGAAGGCTCTAAATGGAGATTTAGGTCTTAAAGTCAGCTGCTGCTGCGGATGGTGTAAATAAACCATTCATGAACAATACTGTCTGTCAAACTTCCCCTCGCAAAGCAACAGTGAGCCAGATAGTGCAGAAATGTTCTAAAATATCCTTTAAATGAAGTGCTCAGGTTGCTGCTTTGGTTCTTCCGTATCTCTAAGTAGTGGTCCACAAGCTCGTAACACATTTTCCCTTTTTGTTCAGCCTGTTGCACAGGCTGTTTCATATGTAAGCAAAAAAAAGAACCACATGAACTACAACTGCATGTTCAAATTGATTTTTAAAAAACAAACAAACAAACAAAAAAAATTTAATGCACCAGAACATTTCTTGGCATTTAACTCCAGACTGCTGAAGCACCAATATCCTCCCCAAGTAATAAATCAATACAACATCTTAAGGCTAACAGCACTATTTAAACCCCTTTTAAACCACACACAATAAATCAGTTCTTTGATAACAAATACAACCTTTGTTGCTGCTGCCATGTCGGCCTGGGGAGGCTGTTTCACTGAAACACATGCAGCTATTAGGTAATAAAAGTTAGGTAAGGTAGGTAAGTGAAGTCTTATAAAAAGTCTTATAAAAGTTATTGGACTAATAGAAATCACCTAATGAAGACGAGGTTTTATGTTTAGCTGGTAGCTGATGGTTTTAAGACAACACCCAGAAACCAAAGTTAACAAAGAAGTTGTCGATGTTTGTCTTGTAATTAGTAGACAGACGCCAACTGTGGAAAGAGACGTAAAAAACACAGAAGACTTTTTGTTTAGTTATGCATCTCATGCTTTCGACTAGATACAACATACGTTTGTAAATCTACGAAACAATGCATGTTTTTAGTTTTGCTTTATATCAATTGTATTTGTTTATTTATTCTTACATTTAAATCTGTTTTGATATCCTCTCATTCTGCTGTTATTATTATATGTTGTCTTTCAATATTTTATCTTGGCTGTTTTATCTTCATCTTTGTTCTGCTTCTAAAACACTAATAGTTTCCGATTTTACTGCCCTGTCTTCTAATTCTTTGTTGTATTTATTTATTTGTTTTTCTTTCAAACCTCCAATATCATCTTACTTTATATTTATTTTATCCCTCTGGTGTTTCCTTATTGCAAATTTATTGACTTTATATTATGGTGTGCTCTTAGTTACTGTTTTTATTGTCTTTTTATATGTCTCTTATTTATTACTTAATTGTTTAGTGCTATATGTATGTGTTCAGAGGTTGTTGCTTTGGTTGTATTAATTATGTAAAGCACTTTGCTATCTATCATTTTGAATTAAAAGTGTTATATAAATGAACTGACTGATGTAAATCAATGTAGCTATCAACACGGAGCCCGTTAACAGTTCACATTTTACACATGTAAAAGCAACCCTACTGGGAATTTTTTTGGGCCTCAAGTCTGTCTTTTTCCATTTTACCTGCACAGGTGACCTTCACCCGACATTGTGCCTGAATGCAACCTGGTTAGACAAATTAAGAGATAAGTTGCTGCTGTTCTGCGAGTATGCTGATTTTACTAATAGCAGATATTGTACAAATATTACACTGTGTACAAGATGAATGAAACGGATTTTAGCAGAAATTTAGAAGGGAATCAGGTTAGATGTGTTACAGGATGAACCCTCTGCATGTCAATTTGCAGTCTCTGAAACAAAGTCAGTTAAGTTTAGTACCTTATAGTAGATATTTTTGCCTTGTGGTGCTCGGCCTGTTTCCAGAATGTAGTCGTAATTACGGTGGTCAATGATGAGGATTCCACCAGGTTTGACCATACTGGCAATGTTCTGAAGGGCCAACTTTTGGTCACTCTGGTCCCCTAAGAGCAACACAACGTCCCAATCATGATCATGGACAATCAAGAAAATGATCTTCAACCAAATCACATTATTATTTGTATTAATGGCCTCACTTTTTGATTGTTTTTCTGGTCAAGTAAATGAGGAAGTATTTCTTAAGTACCTTTGAAATCTGGTAGGTGGGCAAATGAGTTGCCAAGGCAGATTACGGCATCAAAGCCAGGCCCTGGTTTCTGAACATCCTCTGATAATGTCAACCAGTTGGCCTCTTCGATCACTGAGAGCAGGAAGGGAGAACAGTGTGAAAACAGTACTGAGCACTTAAATATAAAAATGTAACCATAACCAAACAAAAATTTCATACCCCACTGGTCAAAAGCCGGTTCTTTTCTTCTCTCCCATCTTGACTTCAGTGCATATTTGAGCATTTTGTCGCTGGCATCCACACTCATCATATTGAACCCCTCCTCCACCAACATAATGGAATCAACTCTATAAAATAGAAAACATATGCTCATTAAATACAGGTTCAGTATAAATCTCCCATGAATTCATCTCCGTGTGAGAGAAAAAGAATGGCTTTCTGCAGAATTATGGGTATAATGTACTAACTCCTGTCATCTCTCTCTCCACACTGGCAAACAGGTGATTAATTTTTTCAAGATTAGGAATTCCTCAGGCAGCATTTGGACTAACTCTAACTCTAACCTTAACCTTGGCATAGCTGTGTTTTTGGTTTTCTTAACATCAAGCTTTCCCATGCCCACCCTGGTAATATGTTGGTCTAATCATCTACTGTATTTACCCTATCTTCACTCCGTTCCACCTGTTGTGTTCTGTGTGTGTGTTCATGTGCATGTGTACACGATGAATGTTTCCTAAATGAAGAGTGTGACATTGTGAACAAGTTGAAATAGCATGAATGGCAAAGTTTAGTGACCACATCTAATCACCTAATCAATTTCAGCCTAATATGCATTATTTCAAGCCATTGGGAGAGTTGCTTAATTGTGCATTGCTACACACTGAAGTCATGCACAATAAAATAACATCAATTTGAGCCCCACCACTGTATGGATTGGGGGGGGGGGGGGGGGGGGGGGGGGGGGGGGGGGGGGGGGGGGGGGGGGGGGGGGGGGGGGGGGCGGGGGGGGGG
>JAQNCA010000007.1:19217136-19230282 GCA_029783725.1 Acanthurus tractus
TGGTGTCCACATGAGTATTGAGCTACAAGACCGTCCTCCAAATCTGTGGGAGCTGTTGTGCAGAGCTGGCAAATCCAAGTCACTGATGGGCTGTGGGACACCACAGGGGGTGAGAACCAGTATACTACACGAAACCAACTCTGGAACCAACTCTGGCTGGTCATTTAATCTTTTTTGTCTAGTGCACAAAGAGCTGCACTAGAGGCCAGAAAGTAGATAATCTTTCACATTTACTGCAGCCAAATACACAAAGAAAGTCTGGTCTTTTGAAAAATTGATAAAGAGTTGGTAACGTGTTTATCGGAGAAAGTGGTTTCAAAAAAGATTAATGGAATATGATTACTAGGCCTGATGATATATAAAGGTATCATTGGTGCAGCCCAGGTTTTCAAAAAAAAAGAAAGAAATTCAAATGTCTGCTCTCTTTTTTTGCTTATAACAGAGTAGTTTTGCATGGGAAAATAAATGGTTTCCTTGCCATTAGTCAGATGAAAGATTATAACAACTGTTATATTTCGAGATAATTATGAAGCTACTTGCTGCAACCTGCAAAATTAAGGTTAGGTGATTAACAGTTGGCTGGTTTTTCGTAGCTTGTCTACTTCAAACAGAGGAAGGTGATAATTTAAGAATCACACCTGTTTGTGGAAAACTCTTAACAGTAAAACTTCAACATATTCAATTATAACTCTTTGTTGTTTATTTTACCCCTTTTCCCCCAGAGTCAATAAAAGATATTTTAAACATATATACACATATAAACATACTATTTAATAAATGTGACTGCTACTTAATAAACTAAATTAACTGCAACAAATCACCTGCATAGTACTGTATATTTAAAGTAGTAAGGGATAATTAATGTGTTTGGTTTGCAGGAGACAGCTGCCAACACAGTACTGCCAAATGGATTGGTCCAAGGCCATGCCTACTCTATTACGGGTGTGAAACAGGTGAAGGATTACAATCAGAACATTGCATTCAGGATTGAAAATTCTTATAACAGATGATTTATTGAAATATATATTGCATTTTTATACATATTTTACATAATAATGTTGCTGTCTCTGTGATGGTAAGGTGATGTGCCAAGGGATGACAGTGAGCCTGGTGCGTTTGTGGAACCCTTGGGGAAAGGGAGAGTGGAAGGGAGACTGGAGTGATCAGTAAGAATAACTTCCACTCAGTGACTGTTTCACCAGGATGTGGCTGTCATTGTAGAAATATTAAGATTATTGTCCAAAGACAAAACAAGTGTATGTTTGCATTTATTGCCACACAAGCAATCACTACATTACTCAAGCATGCTGTTCACCACTTTTGACATCAACTTTTAGTGAAAGCCAATAAAGTGTCTAACAGCCAGGTGTCTTTTGCTTTTTTAAGATATTATCTCCTCAGGTTTGTTTATTGTACTTTCCCATGGATAATATGAACATAGGTGATTTGAAAGAGGGATAATAGAAGTCTGTTAAAATCTTCCTCTAGTCATTCAAAACAGGTTTGGCAGCGAAGTAATCCCCTGTAAAGTATGTCATGCCCCGGAGGCAGCTTAAAACATTGTCCTTTCATCACAGAAAATATCACCGGCACTGTATTCATGTAGACATGGAGCATAAAACTGAGAGGGGTCATCTCTAAGCCTCATGACATTGTGTTGGAACTTGCCAGCGAATGTTGAAACCCACTAATTATCACATAATCTGTCTCCTCTCTTACGTAAATGACAAACTATGTTGAAGATCATCTCTGTGGAAAACTGTGAGCACTGCAGACCGTGAATTGTGCCTTTCAGTGGCTGATGATGGAGAGTTTTGGTAAGCAAATAACAGAACTTTTGAAATGTTTTCTGTCCAACTCATGCATACACAACAACACCTGGTACACAGTGAACTCTGAAAGTGTGATAAACTGTGCATTATATGCAATATGTTCGCAGATATGCTTTAGAATGGCAACAAATAGAAAACATTCAAATAAAACATAACAAATCTGTATACATTTAAGAAAAAAAAGGCTCTGCATAGATCAAAGTTACCTCTGTGTTTTGAACATCTACATATTTTAGTGTGATGCAAGGTGAAACACAACAGGTATGTTGTGAAAGCAAAAATGACAGCTGTCTATTTAAACACAGGGTTGCAAACATGTTTACAGACACAAGCACCTTGTGGAACTGGCTTGTCCGTCATTCAGTCGTGACTTTCTAATTTACAAAAACACAGAGAGATTTACAAGTATCTTTTGTTTGCATTCATTGAGACAAGTACAACAGTGGTACAGGAGCAAGGTTTCTTGCCTGAGTTTGAAGATATGAAACATTTCATCTCCCTTTTATCCTAATTGCGAAAGACAGAATGTTTTTTTTTCCTGAATGAATCCTGTTTTCAAATGGAGTACAGTTTTTTATACTTTTTATATTTTTAACATAAGTAAATCATAACTCACATTTGTATTAAATCAACAGGATGACCATAGAAGACTTCTGCAGATTCTACACAGATCTCGACATCTGCTGTCTGTCTCCTGACTTCCTGGATGGAAATTCTTCTCACTGGAAGACCTCCTCATATGAGGGCAGATGGGTTGCAGGGACCACTGCTGGAGGATGCATGAACAACAGAGGTAGTTAGGGATATCTGGACTAACATTTAAACATACATCATTTTGTGTCTCCTACCTCAGAGGCAAATGTATTGAAAGTTCATACATGTGCCTGGTAAGACTCAAAGCACATTTTACTCATGCTGTGAGACTTCTTAAGTCACCTTTTGACCCTCCACTACAATATACTTTATCATTATTTTAAGATATATTGTTTTTCCATTTATACAGTTCAGACTTTAACTGTCATTAAGTTGTACAGTCCTGGATAGTTAATCATAAACAAGTTGTTTCTTGACATCTATTAATATTGCTAGCAAGATTTGAAGCTCCAACAGGCCGGACCCTGTCGCTGTCTATGGAGACGGCAATTATTATTTTTAAGCATTTGCAACCCTCTAATGTTACCAGGGAATCGGAGTCACCAGTTGCTGACAACTTCAGATTTTGATTGCAAAACACATAAAAATATAAACTATAAGGCCATTGGGGGGGCCTACTTTCCAGAGTGAACAGAATGACCATGGTCAATTACTTCTTGAAAATGGACACCTTGAAGGACATTATTCTTTGCTTGATATATTAGATGTAAACTTTTAACATTCAAACAAATGAATAAATATTCATGAACATTATTATATTTAGCCTTTTTTTAAAGTAAACTGAGAAATCAAAATAATACAATGCTACAATATAGTAACTCTTTGTGTCAGTCCAAGCGAGGTATTTCATCGATACATGGAATAATTATTCATGTGATTAACTAAATTTTCAAAGACATTTAAGAGAAAAACTTCAGCTGTGCTTCAAGCAAGATAGAAAATGGAATAGAGGCCATATTTGACTAATGTTTTGCATTAGAAAGAGTTGGGTCTGTAGGGTGAAACGGTGGGGTATGGACCCAAATGCAAACATACTTAACAGGAATTGAATTGGTAATGACCTTTATTTTAGTCTTAACAGGGAATTTAACC
Source organism: Acanthurus tractus (assembly GCA_029783725.1). NCBI lineage: Eukaryota > Metazoa > Chordata > Actinopteri > Acanthuriformes > Acanthuridae > Acanthurus > Acanthurus tractus. Next base: position 19,220,715 of record JAQNCA010000007.1, read on the forward strand.
TTAAGGTAAAAAGCAGGTTATATCAGTTGTTAGAAGTCTTTCTCCGAAGCTCCACAAAAAACAGTTTGAGTTAAGGATGAGGAATGAACAGGCAGTTTTGAGTTTCTGATACAGCAACTAGACTATGGGGAAAAAGCTCTGGGACAGACAATTGAGCTGATGCTCTTTTCCAGTGACAAAAAACCACAGCCTTGGGCAGACACAATTACCAAGGAAAAAACAGAAGTCACTTGAACTTTTAAAAACAAAAGGGCAGAGGTGAATACCGGGACGGAGGCGAGGAGGGGTGGTCAAAGCATGCAGGGTTTAAGCCAGTAAGTCCGTCCAAAAGATTTCACTGGAGACTTTGGCATGAATGCGTCACAATCTGGCAGAGAACAAAGGGAGAAGGAGACCTATATAATGTGGGGACATGTGCAGGTGGTTGAGACTGATTGTGAGAGGAGGTTGGCTCAGGGAGTGAGTAAGTGAGTGGTGATGCGTTCAGGGTGACACAGAAAAACCTGTGTTGGAAACGGCAAACAATGACAGTAGGGTCTGCCTTGCTGAATAATTTAAACCATCTTCCATCTCTCTTCGATAAATAATACAATGCAAATAAAAATTGTGCTCATTGTCTTTCAGACAGTTTCTGGACCAATCCTCAATATCGCATTAAGGTTCATGGTGAAAATCCAAAACATGATGAAAAAAACGTGCTGTTGTTTCTCATGCAAAAGCCTGACAAGAGGAACAGACGCCTGGTCCAAAATCTCCACATTGGATTTTCTGTCTTTGAGGTTTGTGTTTTATTTGTTAAAGATAAACACATTTTTACATCAGAGATATGTATTTTTCATATTTGAGATCAAATAAAAATAAAAAAGTGTGTTTCTCTCTGGCCAGCACAGGGGAGGGTGAGCAGCACTGTTTATTCACCACTGATTACTTCCTCAAACACATAAAACTGATTGTAAAAAGACAAAAATAGCCATTTTCTTTTTAACAGATGCACAACCGATGACCTTCTTCAGCAGATAAAGCCTGCAGTAACTTATAAATTCTGTTATCTGCTGCACAAAAATACCAATTTCAATTTTACCCATCATATTGCAGCTCTGATGGGAGCTTTGGGAGTGTAAGTGAACAGTAAACATGATTCTTTTCATTAAAATAAAAGGTCAAACAGTAGTATATATTGTAAATACTGTACATGTATTGTTTTCTGTGAATTACTTTTTTTTTGCAACATTAGATATAAAGGATACTCCTCAGCAAGGTATTAACATGATGTAAATATATTGAATGGATATTGCTGATTAATTGTAGACAAAAACAAAACACTTAAAATATTCATGAAAAGTTGTTCGAGTGATCATGCAGGATATTTGAAATCTTTAGCATTAAACATATTTTTTACTATAACACTGACGTACCTCACTTTACACTTTGTTTGAGCTGCTTTGCTTAAGTTTACACACATTACACAGACACATTAAAAGTGAATATTGAACTTTCAAAGTAAGGTTAGATGAAATGGGATTTTCACTAATATGACTCTGCACATGTGACTATGTCTGTAACAAAAAAATGTGGGTTCTAAAAATTATAGACAAGAGTTAGTGAATGAAGGAGTGCATTAATTAGGTTAACAAGGCTTTAAACATTCAACCACTGACTGATTCACAAATATCACAGGAGTCAACACAGGCACAGTAATAAAAAAAAAACAAAGTCCAAGTCCATTCAGCCTTTTCATAGGTTGGATAACAGTTGGCTGAAATGGCAGTTTAGAGTCTTGGTCAGTGTTTCAAATCACTTGATGCATATCATAATGATAATTTATGCAAACTAAAACATTAACACTTTTTAATGGAATTCCTTTCCCCCTCCAACATGACCTCATCTTATGCTGATTCCCCTTAGGTGACTGAAAAGGTAAGAGTAAGTTTTAACCCAGCCTTCAATCATGTTTGCCACCCATTCTGATAAATGATATTAACTGAGAACAGAGGTGAACTTAAATAATCATTTTATTACATAGTACCAGGGACAGAAGGGGAAGTTCCCAGCCTCTTTCTTCAGGAGCCAAACACCTGTTGCCCAATCTAAAAAATACATGAACTCACGTGATGTGATGGAGTTCTTCATGCTGAAGCCTGGAGAATACCTGATCGTACCATCCACCTTCAATGCCAACGAGACGGCCTGCTTCATCCTGACCATCATGTCCAAATCAGAGACCGATGGCTAGTATGTGCACTCTCTCAAGCCACTGCTTGTCATGTAGAAATGGCAAACATTATAAACAACTTTATGCAAAATCATCCAAAAATAATTTGCATGTTACATGTCACATGTTATTAGTGTTTTATATAGAGCAAAAATAAAACACACTTACCAGATGTCGAATGTCTTTGGTCTCTCCTGACAGTGAAAACTCTGGTTACAGTACAAATGGACCTGTGAAAAAGGTGAGCAAACATTGTCAGTGGTCATATTATTCTGATATGTTAAATGTTCTTCATTTCATTTTATTGGAAGTGTACCTATTTCATTGTAGTAAAATGACTCAGTTCATCTGATTACTTCTCTTATACTTTTCTTCATAGCCCAAAACCATCGCAAATGCAGAGGACAATGAAAAAAAGAAACGATTTTTCCGCCAATACTCAGACAAGGTCATTTTTGCCTCACTAATATATGCCTTGCATACAAGCATCATTAAAGCTATTGATTTTAATAATATTTTAATGTAAAATATGGGACAAATAACTATTTTTAATATGGAGAGATTAATAAATATTAAAATATCCACGAATAATAAATGGCTGAAGTTTACCATAATCATATTGTTTTTTAATTTAAATTTTCAGTATGAAGAAGTGGATGCTGAGCAGCTCCAAATGCTGCTGAATAACGATATCCTGAAAGGTTTGAACTATAAAAAAATTAGTAACACCCATACGCTCTATGAATACACTGCACTTATAAATGTTATAGTTTTAATTGGCATGCACATTGCTATATTGTAGGATTTAGGATGTACTATATCATATGCTAAATTTTCTTTCACTGTCTTTTTTTGGTGTGTTTCTATTTCTCAGGGGACTTGAAATCTGGAGGCTTCACCATTGATGCCTGCCGCAGCATGGTTGCTCTGATGGATGTATCCTGATAGATGCATGTAACATTTATTTTTTAGTTTGGCAGAATTTACAAACTCTAACTAACAGATCGATACTGTTTGTGCCAAATATGTCCGCCCTTTTGTTGATATAAAGATAATATGTTAGTATTTTTACCTTAATTCTGGGTTATAAAGACATCAGTCACTGGCAAACTGAACGATAGGGAGTTTGTTCGTTTGTGGAATAAGGTCAACATGTACAAGGTAAAAGCTTTTTTAAATTACATAACAGTACAGCAGACTTTTTGTTTTACCATTCAACCACAAAAATCTAAACATAGATGTTAAGGAATTTGGTGATGACTGTAGGTGTTTTCTCCTTTTCCAGGACATTTTCTTTCTCACTGATGTTTCACGAACAGGAACACTGTCACTCAGTGAGCTGAGGAATGCAATCGAAGCTTCAGGTAGACTAGCTTCCTTTGATTGCATTTGTTGAATGGAAGACAGAAAGGATTTGCTGTTTTACTGTGTGTATCACAAACTCTTCCTCTTTGACAAATTGCATGACATAGGCTGATCAAGCAAAGCTGAGTCTGTTAATGTGAGAAGAAACAACATTAAAGAGGGAATATCTATCTAATCTAGTCTATGCTGAGGAAGTTATTTTTTAGTTGTTTGGAGTGGATAAGATTCCTAAAGCACTCCAAGATGATGTAATTGTAGGTGGGTTTGACTAAATGCCACAATAAATCTCTGTGTTTGTGTGTGTGTGTGTGTGTGTGTATGTGTGTGTTGAACAGAAATGTCGATCAGCGATGACATGCTCAACTTAATGGCCATACGCTATGCCGCCTCCTCTGGACATGTGACACTGGAGAGTTTCATCAGCCTCATCCTTCGCTTGGAGTGCATGCAGAGTAAGTAAAGGCAGACAAATAATGACATTATGTAACAATATATTACAAATGACTGTCTACTGCTCCCCTCTTGAAGATAAGTAAAACACATTTTCTAATGTTAAAAAGATTGAACGTTTAAATTAAAGGCAAGCGATCTCGTGCAGCTTATGGCTTATAAAAGTTATGGCTTAAAAGGATTAAATATATTTACAATGTTTTTGTTGATGAACAGAAATCTTCCAACAACTGTCTGATGGAAAAGCCATGAAACTTCGTGAGAGTGAGGTAATAATCTTCAGCAGTTAATTGTTAGAGCTTTAACACACAAAGGCTTTTTAAAAGAAACTTCATTTGGCCCTTTTGTTCTGTACACAATTTTTCATTGGTTCTACTTGGAATATTGTGACTCATTTGAATTTCTATGTTTAAAAACTTCTCCTTTTTTAATATTAAATGGATTCTGGATATGGATTCTGTGTCTACTTGGATTTAAGTGTTTGGTTACCCAGAAACATCTCACTCCTCCTCACTATGACAGTTCTAGCAGAAATTTAGGGTGCCTGTTTTCTGTTAAGCTGAATAAATGTTGCATTAATAACGTGCCCTTTTTTTCAGTGGATTTACATCTCAATGTACACTTAAACCAACGAGGAAGATCGACTGTGTGATTCATCCATGAACACAGCAAAAGATATCTTCAGAAGAGATTCTTCTTTTATTTGTTTAAATGATGTATAAGATGTATTCCTCTTTGAGTAAGCCATTGCAAAATACAAAGTGTAGCTACGGGTATTTTCTCTTTGTAACTTTGTTGTTGCTTTGCAAAACTTATAACTGTGAACAGACAATATTACAAATATATAATGTGAAGCTGAAACACTTTCATGAGCTTTGTTAGACTGCATGTGTAATCTGTTTGTATTTCAAAATGATTTGTTTTTTGCATTGCTGCATGTTTCTTCTTTTAACAATTATAAGATAGGCCAAGTATTTTACTCTGATTTACAAAATGAAGACATTATACAAACACATGTAAGACTGAAAATGGCTAATTTTTACTGCTAAACCACGCCCACTATTCTCTACAAGTAAAAAAAAAACAATAAAAACAAACAGATCTGTACCTGTATTGGTCAGGGCATATTAATTAATTGTCTGTCTATGCCTTTATATCTTGCCTATAGATATTCACTGTCAGGTCTGCTTCACTAATAAACTCATAAACTTTGGAGGCAATAAGAGTGTGTAGTGTTGAATTTGACGGCAATTGGTAAAATTATTTGATTTTACGCTGCTGAGTAATTTCTCGGTCCAGCAGAGGTTCTACACTCAAACTATAAGATGTTGCATAAAAAGGTTGAATTTTATTTGAGATATTGTCAGCCTGGTTCATAAACTGGGTGTATAATTCGTGACTCTGTTTTGTTTTTTGAAGTTTTTAAATCAGTGCTTACAGAGTTTTGAACACAAATTAGTGTTGCACTTCTGCCATCTTGTGGTCAAAAACATGACAAGAAGCAACTTGAGGATCTTACTGTTTTCTGCCCTCTAGTGGCTAAAAACAGTACAAAAGGCAACCCGAGGATTCTACTATTATTCTACTCACACAATTGATATACAGTCTACTAATTAGAACAACAGCTTGTAGGCTCTAATGGGCTACAAGTTGTAGACTTTTTAAAATCACAAATTTGCAATACAGGATGTGATCAGCCCCCTCTGCTGCACTCTTTTAACATGTTCATAAGGTAAAATTGGCATAAAATACTTGAAGTTATTCCAGGACATAAGTTTGAATCAGAAAAAACATAATCACTTCTTAAAGACCAGGCAGATAAGATCGTAAGAGATCCTTTTTTTTTTTGCTTTTTTTTCTCAACTAACTGTGTTCCTTTAAGTGTCACCCAACATTAAAATAAGTTAGACCTCCTACACACCACGCACCAGAGTTCTTTGCACTCTGCATCTTTTATTACACAACTAAGTACAGACTTTTTAGCACTACAGCATGAAAACCCATAATTTTTTGTAACCACTATGACAGTTATGTGGTAATCCTTGTAAACATGGTATGTATATACCGTTCCCTCTGTGTGAGAGGGGCTTTCATCGTCCAAAGCTATGCTTAAAGAAAATGTGAATGTTTGTCTTTTCGCCATTATGCGTCTTATGCAGGATCAGCTATAGGTGCAGCCTGCCCCTCACCTGATGTATGCTTGGATACACTCCCTCAATCACCACCTATAGAATAACATGCACAACATGAATGGAACTTCATTATATAAGTGTGACATTTATCTTTCTTATTTAGTACTATTTTAACTGAGCACTATTTCTGCTTTACTATTTTTACTTAGAACACTTCTGCCACCCTGACAGCATATCTGCCACCACATGGCTGCCAGCCGCCCTGAGACATAAGTTTGTTGTGATTTCATACTCAACAATAGTTGAAGATATATCTGAGTGCTGTTCATGTGACAGTTTTATGTCCTTACTATGACTATCAAAATAAATCATCTGTACACTAGGTGAGCCTGAAAGAACAGAATTCATCAACATGTACATACAGGTTTTATTGAATGTAAAGTAATTACAGGGTTCTTTTCTTGGAGACACAATGTTCCTGTATAATCTTCCTTTCTGCATTTCTATTGGTTAAACCATAATCTACCTTCCTATATCCACATACTGCACATGACTATACCAAGTAAAATCTAAAGTTGCAATTGGCTGAGTTACATAAAGGAACAACCCATATTCACAGAGGTAGCCTCGGGCGTAAGCAGGTATTATAAAAGAACTGGAGCTTTTTCTTTCACACCTGTTGCTCCACCCAGGCTCAACCCTTTCCCTCTCTCTTACTGGTCAGGTAAGATTCTGATCTTCATATACAAGTACCAGTTTAAAACAGGTCAACTTACACTTTAATTCGCAGTTTAGTGATTTTGGTGTTGTTATTGCTGTGGGCCTAGTCTCAGATGTGAAATCAATGTTGTTACATTTCAGATATTTAAATACTGTTATTGCATAGTATAGTACAGTAAATGCTGTTACATTTTTAATATTTACATATCGTCAGGGTATGTGACATTACAGCTGTGATTGGGACACAGTGGGGCAATTACAGGTGAAAGCAGCCTGCAACCTTTAATTCCTTATTGCAATAACTATTTTTGGTTCAGATAGAAAAAAAAACTGACTAAAAAAAGTAAGTGCTGAATTTGTTACCCAAAAGCTTCAGCATTTTGTTTGTCATAAAAAAAACCACTATGGAAGAACCATGTTCATGCATGTTAGAAAATGTTTGAGTGTACCTAATGTCTCAATGGTAGGCAAAATGGAACAGTGAGTGAAAACTAACCAATGTACAGTGTGTTTTGTCTTAATTTATCTTGCAGTCTCTAAAGTCTAATTTTTGTACTGTTGACTTAATTCTGAAATAAACATGACATGTGAATGGGACACGTGACAGAGGAGTCCAATAAAACAATAAATTTATCAACCTTACGTTTTTATTCAAATTCAAATTCTTCTCTTAAATATGTTATATTTCATGTGAAACAAATAAAAAAAATGTTTCCCCTTCCCTGTGTGCATGTGTGTGTGGTGTGGTAAAAAGCAGAAAACTTTTGCCCAATTTCAGTTTCAGTGTGCAGCTAAGGCTGATTGGCTTGAGATTAAAATTCATGGTGCAGACGTCTGACTTTTTAAAATGTATTTCTTTTTGCAGTGATTTTGTTTCCCAGTGTTAAGAGTTTGTTTCTATTTTATTTTTATTTTTCACTGCATTTTTTGGCCTTTTGGTTTGCATTTATTATTGTAAATAAGCAATTATGCACAATTCATTGTGCTGAAAAGAATCTGAATGAAATGCATTCACCATTGCCAGGCACACTAACTGTTTGGTGACCTTATTCCTTCCCCTTTTCTAAAAGACTAAATTGAATCTTTTAAAACTATGTAGAGAGTATAAGAATTAAGATACGTTGCAGAATGATAACACCTTCACTCAAACAATAGGTTAATTTACTGAATAATATTGAGGTTATGATGAGCCAGCAAGCAGTGAGGTCTTGTTTTACCTCTTGGCTCTAAAAGGCAGCTTTAATCTGCAGTGAGAATTAAGGGCAGGCGAATGTGCAAAAGGTTTAAGAAAATAATACTTTCAACCAAACAATCTCCAAAAGCATTCTTGCACTTTATCAATACCTCTTTTTCTGAACTCAGATCAAACTAGTGCAATATATTTAACTATACACAGCATATTGTTTAATTGTAGATACCGTTTCCAGTGTTTAAAATCAAGTGTGCAATCCAAAGTCCCCTCTATTCAAGTAGGAGTGCTGTAATTTCTTTGGTTGCACATTATTTGTTTATTGTTTCCATGCATGTTGGTCCAATTCTACTGCCAGTTACAGCTACATGGTTCTATCTGCTTCACAGAGCTTAAGTACTGCAACGATGCCTCCACCTGGTGTGTGTATGAACATCGTAAATGCCCGTCACAAGAAAAATGGCATGGGAACTGTTGAAAAGCCAGAGAGGTTCCTCAATCAAGACAATATGCAGCTGAAAAAGTACTGTCTGTCGAAGAATGTAAGGTACATCGATGACATGTTCCCACCAGACAGGAGGTCCATTGGCCAAGGGGTACTGTCTCCAGAGGACCTGACACGTGTGGAGTGGTTGAGACCAGGGGTGAGTGTCTTAGTGACTGAAGACATTAAACCATGTCCCATTTTAACAGCAATGAGTGTTTAGTTTATCAAGTGTACATGGCAGGAACACTCACACTGCTTACATTAAATAAATAGATATCAAACAAAGATATTAAATAAGAATGTGCTGTCAATGGTCCTCTGTTTCAGAAACTGGTTTCCAATCCATGTTTTACTGTTGATGGGGTCTCCAGGTTTGACTTTGGTCAAGGAATGATTGGTAAACTGCTTCATTCACAATAATCCATAAACAGTTTTTTTCTGAAATGTAATTTAGTGCTGCAAGAAAAGACAGTGAGTAGAGCATATGAAGAAAGGAGGACAGAGCACTGCATGACACAATTTATTGTACCACAGTGTTTTCTGCCCTTTTGATTGTGCTACTAATCTCAACATTTTAAAATCTGGAAACCCTTCTGTGCACATTTCACAATTAAACCAATACCCACTGAGTACTCATTTCTAGCAAATCATTTTTTTTTCTTTTTTAGGAAACTGCTGGTTCCTTGCTTCAATTGGTGCTCTGACATTTCAGAAATTCATCCTTGGGCAAGTTGTTCCTCTTGAGCAAAGATTTGATGAGGAATACTGTGGGCTGTTCCACTTTAGGGTAAACCAGTGGTTATTGTCAACAGTATTTGTCTTCACAGTGCTGTTTAATAGTACATATCTCATTAAATAGTACATACATACACCTCAGAAAAAAAGTCCTCTTCCCATTCTCTTCTTTCTCTTGTATCAGTTCTGGCGTTTTGGAAGGTGGGTGGATGTCGTCATTGATGACAAACTACCAACAATCAATGGGAGGCTGATCTTTGTTCACTCCAAAGACCCAA
>JAQNCA010000007.1:19238197-19265078 GCA_029783725.1 Acanthurus tractus
ATTTCTATAGATCACAAGTTAAATATGATCTCATAAGTTTAATGATTTACTGTCAAGTTGTCAAGTTTTTATTTTTAGTTACCACTATAAAAAAATAATGCATTGATATAGATATCACTTGCATGTCTTATTTTAACTAATTACGATACAATCTATATCTTCCTGACAGAACAAGTGATTCTTGGACTTTTACAGCAGTGTCTTATATATATTTATCTTTCATGTCAACAGGATGACCCTGGAAGACTTTTGCGGTTTCTATGCAGATCTCGACATCTGCTGCCTGTGTCCCGACTTCCTCGATGGAGGCTCCTCTTGTCACTGGAAGACCTCCTTCTATGAGGGTAGATGGGTTGCAGGAACCACTGCTGGAGGATGCATGAATAACAGAGGTAGTCAAAGGATATTTGGACTAACATTTTAAACTTGAAAATAGTAGATATTTAGTTTTTAATTGTTTAACATGATATTTTTAAGTTTTTTTTTAAATTTTATGTCAGGAATTTATTATTTATTCATCATTTAGGACTGATAACTTTCAGATTACATAATATTCTTATTAACATTTTAATTTTGATTGACAGAACCCAATGCATTTTAAAAGGCTCCATAACATAGAAAGCAAAATTTTTATATTTTAGATTGGATGCACAAATAGATTGTGATGCAAAATTGTTTGTCTTTTTGCATTCAAGACAGCTTCTGGACTAATCCGCAGTACCGAGTCAGGATTGAGCAGTTACTTGGTGAATGTGCTTCATCACAGGGTGAAAAAAACATGCTGGTGTCTCTCATGCAAAAGCCTGACAAGAGAAACAGGCGCCTGGTCAAAAATCTTCACATCGGATTCTCTGTATTTGAGGTAAATGTTACTCTTAGTGTTAAGACCTTTATGTTGTATGGATATGCCATGAATGGGGAAATAGCTGCTAGTTAGTTATGATTCCTTTTATTGTTTTCATTTGAATTATTAACCTGTTTTTATTATGTTCTGGTTGCATTTGAATTTATTTTTTTCTGTCCCTAAATGAACTAATTTCCCTCTGATATCTTCAAAGGTGACCAAAGAAGTGAGTAACATTTTAAGTCTTAACTTCTTACACAGTACATACTCAAATACTGTTGCCATGATGATTGATATCAACTACACAAAAATTAAATATTTCTTTATTTTTGGTATTACAGTATCAGGGGCTGAAGGGGAAGTTCCCAGCCTCCTTCTTCAGCAGAAATGCACCTGTGGCTCAAACTAAAACATACATGAATGCACGTGAGGTGATGGAGTTCTTCATGCTAAAGCCTGGTGAATACCTGATTGTGCCGTCCACCTTCAATGTCAATGAGACGGCCTCATTTATCCTGACAATCCTGTCCAAAGCAGAGACCCATGTCGAGTAAGTTGCAAAGACTCAATCATTAACCCTTAAAATATTATTTATATGATTTATGTAAAGTGCTAGCACATTCAGGACAAGTTTCTTCAATATATGTTCAGTGGACAGGGTTATAATAACCCTTCAACAAACTACAACTTAGATAGTGTACAAGCTGACTGAAAGGTTAAGTAACTGTAATGTCATCATTGGATTTTAAGTTTGGAATCCATGAAACTACTTGTTGCTAAAAAATGTAAAGTGTCTGCAAAACAGTAGCAACAACTAATGTACTGAGGTCTCTTGTGTTTCCTCACAGCGAGAGCTCTGATGGTCATCACCATGGCCCACCAGAAAATGAACCGGTGTGCACGATTTTTAAATATATACATCGCGAATTTTGGTATCGCTTCTGTGTTACATAATTTTTAACAGTCCAATTACATTGGTACATAAATGTTACCTTCTGATTCAAGTCACCTGGAACTATTTCTGTCAAATTTTTGCAGCTCTCGCCAGTCGAAAGTGAATACGATGACGAAGGAAAGAGGGACCTCTTTCGTCAATATTCTGACAAGGTAATTTGTGGATCTTGTGGGTCTCGCTACAAATGAATCTTCTTAGCAAAATAGTGTTACATATTAAATGCAACATCCAGGCGTCGACTTCCTTGCAAAAAGAATAGCACGTAGAATGGATTCTCTTCTGAGAACATGGTGAGGTAACATAGTAATGAAGTGAGCATGATATGAGACGTCTTTGCCTTTTTTAATTTTCATTTTCAGTATGAAGAAGTCGATAGTGAGAAGCTCCAGGAGATTCTGAATGATCAAATCCTTAAAGGTCTGGACTGGTAAAACTCAAAAAGGCCATACTCAAATGCGACAATCTGCTGCTCTTTGTTGTAAAGTCCAAAAATAAGTGTCTTGCTTCTTTTTACTGTTTTTTTAGGAGACCTAAAGTCTGGAGGGTTTAGCATTGATGCCTGTCGCAGCATGGTTGCTCTCATGGATGTATCCTCCTATATAATACTCACTGTTAAGTTTAGTATTAGAAAAACTATATGTTTGAACATGTTTTACACATCTCACTTAATGTGCTAAAGGAGGGATCTCACACAGCAGATGTAGTTACATAAAAACAGATGACAGGGTCATGCACAAGCCTAAACCTGCCTAATAATTTGGTGGTTTCTCACACAAGAATACATTTAAAGGTCAAGCTAAGACAAGAAACAACATGTACCATTTTAATTCCTTAATGCTGGGTTTAACAGACATCAGTCACTGGCAAACTGAACGATAAGGAATTTTTTCGTCTGTTGAGAAAAGTAAACACATACAAGGTAAAAAGAATCAAGTAAAGGTTATGAATTTTACAAGAAAGCAAAGATGACTTTTACCTTTCCAATAATTAAATACTTTGTCTGCTGTAAAGTTTTCATTATCTTCCTTTTCTCTAGAAAATCTTCTACAGCACTGATGTTACGCAAACTCGAATGCTGTCACTGAGTGAGCTCAGGAATGCAATCATGACTTCAGGTAGACAATCACTATATCAATCACTTGTGTTTTATTTACTCCCGGCGAAAAAAACTGAACCATCCTGAGCTTTAGCGCTGCTTTTTCAAATGTATAGCATGATGCACAACTACATAGATCAGGAAATCTTGCCAACAGTTAGACATGATGTAATCACCAGCTTTAGAAAACACTAAATCCCATTTTCTTAAAAAAATGCAAAAAAATGAATAAAATAAAATAAAACAATATTAAATTAATAAAAATTAATTAAATTGTGGTACCTTACATAAGAAATGAGTTTACATTGTATTAACAGGCAATAAAGTTTTTCTGTTTAAACAAATAATATATGCTATGAAGCAGTCACAGTTTGTTCAGGTTTATGAAAGGCCATGGTTTATGCTATATCATATGCTATCCACAAGACACACAATATAATATACCTCTTTCTGAATATTTATGAGCACATAAAACTATAATGTATTGTGCCTTAAGATGATTAGAATGCATCATAAGTAGGTTTATATTGCATCAGAGACATGGACTTTGAATTACAATTTTAACTTGATGGAAAGATGACTTTGTAATGAAAACAAAAGTTACTTACAGTCTCAAATTAAACAACACCTAAACTTTATGTTGCTCAGACAGGAGAATCAGTGATGAAATGCTGAATCTGTTGGCTGTGCGCTATGGTTCCTCCTCTGGAACCATCACACTGCAGAGCTTCATCAGTCTTATCCTTCGCTTGGACTGCATGAGCCGCAAGTATTTTTTGCTGATCACAATACACGTCACCAGTTACAGGGCAGCCTATGTGTTTAGGACAAGTACGTTGGCACTTGTACATAAGCTCCCACCATGAAATGAATGGGTAATTGCTTAATAATACTATAATCTTTTGAGTGGGTAAAATAGAAAGTGTTTATATAGATACAGGCTATTTAAAATTTTAGACAAGTTCCATATATAAATCCTTGATTTAGGTTTGTGTCACTTAACTGTGTGGTCCCCAAAATGTTTTGCTGCTTCTACTAGTACTATACCCATTTTATGCACTATTACTGTAAACAGTTAATTGTATTGAGTAAACTCTACTGGCAGCATACCATAGTTTGACACATTAACACAAGAGTGCAAACAGTGGTAAATTGGTCATGTGGTGGAGAGTAACATTTTGAACACATGTCAGACATCACATCTGATTTTCAGTTTACCTCTGGTTTGTGGTGTAGTAAGAACTTGTTTTTCTCAACAGAAATCTTCAGGCAGTTGTCCGACGGAATAAATATGACTGTTCGTGAGTCAGAGGTAACAAAACTTCTTCAGAGGTGTTATGACTCTCTACCAGTATATAGCTGGTTAAAGATTTGAACCTTTAACAGTGCTACTGTTTTATAGTCAGAAATTTGTTTGCTTCAAATATTACTGGTCTGTTGAGTGTCTTGTTCTAAAAAAATATACATTCTTGTGCTGATTTTAGTTTTCCATGATAAAATCATATATAGATCTTTTTTACCCAGTACTTCAAATATTAAAGTTTCTAACAAACCATCTCTTCTTAATTTGCAGTGGATGTACATTTCAATGTACACTTAAGCTGACACAGAAGATGAACTGCAGGGTTCATTTGGAATTGTGACAACTGATGATTAGAAAGAAAGAAATCAAATGTATTCTTCTGCAAATGAGTTATTACTTAATATAGAATTACAGGACATTTATTTCAAACTTTTCTGATTTTAGGGGTGTTACAAAACTGTATCCTCTCTTCTTGTTATCTTTCTGGGTCTCCCTCTTTCACACTGTAGACTAAGGGAACAAATTTAGCAGCTTAGTAGTCACAGGCTACAAACATTTTTTGATAACAATCGTAATTGCAAATTGGGTAACCAGTAAGTGTAAGGGCCACAGCAATTACAAAATTACAGTTTACGATTATATCTCATTAAGGTTTTTATCGTTATTCAGAATTGAAAATACTACATTTGTTAAACTATCTAATAAATATATATATTTTAACTATCTAAAACTTGCTATTTGAAATTGAATAATGTTGTGTATGTTACACATCTAGTCAATGTGATTTTTTTAATTTGAAAATACAACCAATTCCATGAAACACAGCTAAAATAATGCTCCTTTTTATTTATACAAGTTTATCCAAGCTAAATCAAACAACTGATGTATATGGAAATCAGCATGTTCACACTTACACTGCGAGCATATTGACATTAGTATTTAGCTCAAATTGCCACTGTACACAAGTGTGAGCATAGCTATGTACTATTGTTCCTTAAGAGATGGATGACCTGACTTAAAAGTAAGGCCAAAATACCGACCCCTAGGGTGTGGCAGCTAGGCCACAGTTCAAATTAAATAATGAAATGACGTGAAAAAATATAACTCAAAGATGGTTTCTGTTATTTTAAAAAAGTTTTCATCATCTTCTTTAAGTACTTCAATGTTTAAGGTGAGCATTTTGTTTTACATTTTTAGGTAGGGACTGGTCTTTTTAAAATCACTTTCTACTTTACAAAATAAAGACATTATCCAAACAGTTTTGGTTTATGTGAGAATTTCTCTCATTCCCTATTTTCCTGTATCTTGAAATGTTGCACAGCAGTTTTTTTTCTTTGGTGAAATGGGCCTATAAAACAGAACATGATAAATAACATAATAAAAAGATTGAGTCAGAATGTGCTGCCTTTTGATCAGATACCTGTGCTCAGTCTAAACTAATGCAAACTTAAATTATGCAGACCCTCAATCATCAATCAATCACTTGATTTCAAACTTAGCAGGCAAAACACTGTTTATGTTTTATTTTTTAAATCCCAAATCCTCATTTCAAAACTAATTTAAAGAGTTTGATGTTGGACTATAATGTGGCCAGTAAAATCAACAAAATAAAAAACATATCATATGCATATTTTCTTTATAGGCCCCCCAAGAGACAGAAACACAGCCATTAAATATTTTGCAGTATACTTTTATAAATTTAAGGAATGGCAATACAGTGGAAATTTATGATAGTATAGTAGACTTAGGTGATTAAAGTGATTATTTTTCATTATATTATTTTTTTATTTTTTACTATTGCTTTTGCTTATACTATTGACTGAGCATAAATTCCATTATTAGCAGACCCTTATTTCAGAGTCCTAGTAGGAAGAGTAAATTATCTTATCCTTATCCTTACTTATCCAACTATAAGTATGTTATTTAGATGACGGTGATTTTTTAAAATATAGTTTTACCACAAAAAGAGTTACAGTAAAGTAGAAATTAGGCAGTTGCAATCAAGCAATTTTCTGCAGTATGCATTCAAAATGTGAATAATAGCTGATTATTGATTGGTGATTATTAGTGCTGAAGACATAAATGTATTTAGGCTGGTTGTTGTAGTATTTGCAGCATGGTTGCCAGCAGGGAAGCCAAGAATATGGATGCTGAATGTTTTGCAAGCTTTGCTCCCCCACTTGTGGTCACAGCTAGAAAAAATAAAGAAACACACAGATGCAGAATTAAATGAGTTTTTTATAATTTTAGTCATTTTTCACAAGGCTTTAAAAAGACACAATATTACACTTTGTATCCTCCGCATAGAATAAAGAATCTGATCATTATCAATAAGTATGATATGCAAACTGGTACTGTTCACTGTTTAGTTGTTTTTCCTCACCTTGGGATATTGTTGCTGCGCTGCCTGTGTTTACAGCTGAGCTGATTGTGTTTCCTGTAGATGGGATTCAGTTTAGTCAGACAGTAAAAATCTGACCATATGAAAAACAAGTGTTCTTTCATCTGTTGTAAACCTTTAAAACATTTTTTTGCATATTATAAACAAGATGCATACTTAAATTGTGCATTACTGATTCACAACAAAACTTGCAGATAAATTGGCCTGTTGTGCTAAAAAATTACAGTGTGTATTATGACATTTCTCTGATCAGTCCCATTGTCATTAAACTGTTCATAAACACAGACTGTGGTGCGCTTGTGTCCTCTTGTGGCTGATCACAGTAAAGCAAGCGGCTTCTGCACCTAAAAACTCCACAAGCAATAAAACTTTTCTACAAAAATAATAATCAGTTTAGAGTGAAAACTAGCAGCTTCCTCTTCAGTTCATTAAGTGGGTTTTTTGTTGTTGTTTTTCTGTTGTTGACCTTTCACAGAGTTAATTTTTGTTGCTTGTGAAGTTTTGATAAGGTTGCACACAGTGCTGATATGCAATTGAAGCTATCAGAAGAAGAGATACAACAATCTGTAATTATCTCATTCCAGACTACACATTAAGATCCCTTTTACTATACATTCTACCTACTAAAGCATTGGCACAACACTGACTGTCACTGAATACACACAAAATGTTTTCTTACCCTGTGTCGGTGTCACACTACTGTTTGGAGCTGATTGAGCTGATGGAGAAGTACTCGTGCTGTTTTTAGAGCTGGGTGGTGCAGTGGTTGAGTTGGTTTTGGTGGTAGTTAAGTTGAAACCAAGGATGTCCAGGTCTGACTGAGACTGCTTGTTGATCCAGCTCTGAATCACAGTGTCATTCTCAAACACCTTCAAATCTTGTATCTGGGAACCCAAGAGGTCTCGAACATTGACTGTGGTCAAACTCTGTGAAGACAGGGTTTTTTAGATTTTTTTTTTTTGCATACTGGACAATTAGCAACAATGGAAATGTCATAGGTTTGAGGGGAATTTGCTTCATTTTTTTTTAAGAGATTCTTTCAGTATAAACCGTTGTCTTAAAATGTTAAAAATCAATATAGTCTTATAAATGTTGTTACAATTAATCTCTGCAACCAGAATCTTGTTTACTCTCTCGAGGACAGCATATTCTTGAAACTCTTGCTTTTACACTCCTATTTTTTATACAGGTTAAAGAAAAAATATAAATGTCAAAGTTAGTAAGTTTAAGGGATTTCCTCCTTCTAGCTAGCTGTTTTCTCTAGCAATCAGTCTTAATATTAAGCTGCTGGCTGCAGCCTTATATTGAAGACAGACAATACTTAAAAAAGATCTTTTTTATTTAACTGTATTTAACTTAAGAAATGGCTGTATGCATTTCCTTCGGTGTCAAGATATCCTTTTAATTCTATGATTAAAAACCTTATTATAAGTGTTTTTACTCTTAGGTACCTCCTTAACCATTCAGGATAAAACGTAAGTTACTAAGAATTGCAGTTGCTCAGTTGCTGTATATTTGAACTAAACCCCTTTATAGAGAGTACATGTTCAAAACCCTTTATGTTATCAACCCTTTAAC
Organism: Acanthurus tractus; assembly: GCA_029783725.1. Lineage (NCBI taxonomy): Eukaryota > Metazoa > Chordata > Actinopteri > Acanthuriformes > Acanthuridae > Acanthurus > Acanthurus tractus. Next base: position 19,246,375 of record JAQNCA010000007.1, read on the forward strand.
AAGTATCCTTACAGAGATCACATCAGAATCCAGACTCCGGAAGGTGCTTATGTCCATGCTGATGTTCTGCTTTGACAGTTGTAACACATCTGACAGAGGTGCTCCGCCTATCAGACAAGAGAGGAAAACAAAAAAATAGAGAGGAGTTAAGTTTTATTAAAGCTTTAGAGATAGCTGGAAGAGACAGGTAGAATGTACTCTTACCTATAGTGCTCTTCATTAATTGATAGCGGGCGATGACATTTATATTTTGTGAGCTGAAGGAAGTGTTACTGATCTCATACAGGACTCTCATCTGCTCAGATGAGCATGACGCCAAGTTCAAAGGTTTGGCATTTCTAACAAGCAAAAATGAAAGAAAAACATAAAGTGTGATGTCTGTATTATCAGAGTCAATCAGTTTCAATAAATCTAAAAATCAATCAATCTTCATATAGCACCTTTCTGAAAAAAAAACCCCAAGAACCAAAGTAATTCAGAGCTCTTTTCAAGTAATTGAATAAATTTGAAAATTTAAAGATGAATGCAGACCAAAACTATCAAAATATCCCCTTCAAACTAAAATAAGAATAAATGTTAAAATTATGCAGCATTACACAAAAGCCTGACAACACAGATTTGCAACATTATCAATATTTTTTGCTCTCCTCAGATCCTCTGGAAGGTTGTTTCACAGCTTAGAGAGTGCATTGTCTAAAGCAGCATCACCACATGCTTTTGTTCTGCTTTGTGAAACAGCTAAAAGAGAAGAACCAGAGTTTCTGAGGCATTTTCTGAAGCATTTATAAATTATATTTTGGTGCCATGCAATGTTTAAAAGAATAAATGAAACAGGTAACCAATGTTGTAAAGATTTTAATATTTTTGTATTGCTTAGAGCAATACAAAAGTGTACTGTGCTATTGATAAACGCTTACATCACAGACAGAGACTATGCTCAGGCATCCTTAAGCTGCATGCTACAACCCACCTGATGCTGTCTGGCGTGATGGTCTTAAGTGTACTGATGTTCAATGAGCAAAGGTTGGAGCCAATTTGGTTCAGCTCAGTGCTGCCCAAGGAGTTACCAGGGGTACTCAGATACTTGTCAATGATTGCTTTGCTCTAAATAACATTGAAGAGAAGACTTTAAGTGAGCAAACATATTCAGGTTTGAATATCATTTAAATATTTTACATGAGATTGTTTTAAGAAATAAAATATGAGCTTTTGTTGTTCTGAGAATCTGTCTACATTATACCTGTGCTGCCTCCCATGTTCCATCCTCAGCCTTCATTAGTGCTGCTAGAGAGTCAATGGTGGTGATGCTCCACTTGGAGATGTCATCAAGTGTTGCCACACGAGACACTGAAGCAAGGAGCTGAACTTTCTCATCAGCAACACCCGATGGGAAAGCCTGGAAAAAGAAGAAAGTAAAGTTGTGGTAGTATGTTGACATTAAAGTAACTGTCAAATGTAAGAAAAAAATGACCTTTTTTAAATCAATGTTAAAGTTACCTGATTAAGTTTCTTCAGGATGACTTGCTGAAGGTCATCACTGTCCACTTTCTCACAGATTGAGTACAGGTTGTCTGTCAACACTGGGATGTCCAGGCAGAAGTCAAATTGTGTTGCATCATAGCCGAAGGGGAAGGAACCGTCATTCACTGTCACCTGGGTGATGTTGCCCTCAGTGCAGCCTGGAGAATAACATGCCAGAGAGAAAGAAGAGTAGGTTGAGTCAGAGACACAAGCTAATCGCTCTGCTCTAACTCACTCTACTAAACACTCTCTACCATACAAGTTTTGTAAAATATTATCAGTTGTCACATGTACTGGCTCTTTTTTCCTTACCTGCTCCTCTTTTTGTCTTAAGAGTGCTAATCTGTTTAAACAGCCGCTTAAGCTTCCTCTTCTGTGTCTTCTTTTTCCTCATTTCGGGCATAAAGGTCCTCAAGAACTCTCTTTTTGTTTTCTGCAAAAAACAACATAAAAAGTCTTTTTAACATTAAGTTGGAAATAGATATAGGGTGTTTTTACAATGTGCTTTGAAATCTGAATATTAGTCAGTATTGATGGAATCAATACATACAGTTTTAAACTGGCCCCAGATGTCTCTTGTGAAATACAGAGGTAATGTCCCAAGTTTTTCCAGTGTCTCCTTATTCCAGGTGGCAACACTCCTAAAATATTAGATCATATATTGAAATAATGTTGTTACAAAATTATGTAAAATGTGCAGCATGGACATTGAAGGGATCTCAGTATGCAATACTTTACTTACAAGCACAAATTAATTATAAGCTGACGGTTGTTCTTAATGTTTTTTTTACTGCTAACAAAACCCATGGAAAGACCAAAGGTTACAAAAACAGTTCCCTTGATCTTAACTGAGACTTAATTTAACTGAAATAAATATTTTTTGAGTTTAGGAATATCTGAAAACAGCTGGAAAAAGTCAAGAGATTCGTAGAATCACTTGTCAGTGAATTTTCACAGCAGACAGACAATGTTTGGCATGTTGATTAACATTAACTACAGTGTGTTCACGGCAATGAGGGAATAAATCACATTATGTATAATAGAGTGTCTCAGTGACACATTTCTACTTTAATAGTTTTTTGACAACAATGGAGCTATTTCACAAAGAATATTAAACTATTTCAGTTTACAATTACACAGATAATACTGGTTAGTTGGACCAATACATTTTTGGGGTTTTTTTGTCTTCTCATGGGATTTGTTGACAATAGGAAGAACATGTGTGGCTATATTGTTACTCTTTAAATGGCAGCTCTTAATTTGATCTAATTCTCATACCCATATTTTGTTTTTCCAGACAGCAGCATTTTCTCAATGGCTGCCACCTGGGGGTCAGAGAAGTCCTTGCAGGCTTTGAGCTTTTCCAGAATGGCAGGATCAGCATTCTCAATGTAGGAACCGTCCAGAGTACAGGCCATGCTTCCCATTATCTCCACATTGTCTTTGTTCAGGTTCACACCACTTATACCCTAGACAGTTAGACACATAGTATTAAGCTTAAAATTGTGAATACTACCTTAAATGTATACTGAGATTAGTTCAATTTAGACAAATGAAAATTTCCTTTGAAACCAGACTTGAAATTTTTTTGCTCACTTTTTCTCACAATGTGTATTTAAAAAGTTGCATTCTGAATGTAAATATTCCTAGTCACATGTCTACAACTATAGGCCATTCAATGTAATTAATCTTATGCCCACTTCATCGAAGCTTGAACATTTTTGCATTTAAACTGTTTTGAATTTTTTGAAATTAACCCCATTTTTAGGGGAAAGTTGGTTACTTTTCAATGTTTTTTTTCTATCGTTCCATAGCCTACTAGCAGTGTTGCTTGTGTAATCAAATCAGATTTTTGTTAAAGTAAATATTGTTGTTTTAGTATCAAAATTCTATTTCCCAATCCCTTCAGAAAAGTGTGACCCAATGTAGCTTTTTGCAGGATGATGCTGCTTGTGCAGACCTCCAGAAAAATCCAGAACAGATGAAGTTGTCCAATAGTAACACTCACCAAGCAGGTCTTTGCTTCACCAAGGAGCTGTGAATCTTTATTCAAAACGCTTGAGGCCACAGAGAAGTCTGCCGCACCCAGTGCAGAGAAGTAGGACCTACAGTTGCCATTTTTGATGTCCTTTTTGCTATAATAAACAAACAAAAAAGGAAAAAAATTGCTAAGCAAATATGTACATTTTTCAAGCCACTGGAATGTTATGAGGTCATAGGAAATAAGACTGACTTCAAGTAGAGGAGCATGTCTGAGGGATACTCTGTAAAGTCCTGGGATATGTCACCATTTAGCAGGTTGTACATGCAAGTCAGCTGTAGAAAAAGAATGCAAAAACACAGAAGGAAAGGTCCATAACACAACATACAATTTATCAACTTAGGACTGTAGTCATAAATAATGAACTATTTTGGTTGTGCACTTCTGTTAAAAGACCATATATATTAACTGAGTTTCACACAGATTTCACATGTGATTTACCTGTGATTCCTTCAGTGTCACCCTGGCTCTGCCTTTCCTTGGCCTACAGGCACGGATCAGCTTCCTGATCCTTTTTCTTTTCATTTTTTGCACTGATGTACATGTGAAGCCTTGCAGCACTGAAGGAGAAAGCCTGTAAACATAATAAAAAGCCACAAAGAATTTAATACAGACATTGAAATATACCTTGGTGGAAAAGTAAGTAGTTTTGGGATATTTTCACTTACTCCTCGATGTCGAAGTCTGTTTCAGCCAGAGACCCAAAAAACATGGCAGCCTAAATGCACAGACACAGCAATGTCAGCTATAAATTTAACATCCCTTTCAAGCAACTCTGTGTATATAACCATGGTACTAAATATTATTTATGGCTGACTGACATTGACAATTATCTGTTTTAAATATTTTTAAATTAATATAATGTTGGTATGAAAGTGCCCTTTGTAGTATACTTCAACAGCTGCTATTAAGTAGGTATGAACAGACAACCATAGGAACAGAACCTATCGCCTTTGCCTGTTTTTGAGCTGTTAAACCTGTCCTCATATCAACCTTGCATTAGACTTTGACATAAAGCTAAGTGAATACTATTTCAACTTAGGTTTATCTGATAGAATTTTAAATGTCTTTGTTTCAATGAGTAGTCATATTATATATATCATATATATTATATCTGTATCTAAAAGAACAAGCATCTGGTGAATACTCTCAATAAATATAATTTCTGTAGCTGTGATGGAAACTCTTTCACTTTGGATTAAACACGTAATGCATATCAATATGTATCAGCATTGAAACTGTTTAATGCTCATCTTCAAACAACTCTGTTTTGTGTGTTTAGTCACATACTGACCTGATCACTTGACCATGTCTTTTTATTAATTACACTGATGTCCACAGTTTGCCCAGAGAATGCCAGAAGGGATGGTGGAATCTCAGTTGCCATGGCATCAGGCACATTCACTAACATTTGGGCTTGACTTGAGTTCACAGAAATGATCTACCAGGGAATTAAAAGCAGAGTGAAAATAAAGATCAGACATCATCTCAAAAAAGAGTGCATACAAATCATTTAAGTTGTAGTGTTCTTAGACATTATGTCTGCATTGGCAAACTTTAATATAAATCTTACAACATATCATAACTACCTGATCATTTTGGATTTTAAAGTCTAACACCAATGTAACTGAATTTGGGTAACATAATTTTGTTTTTACAGTAAATAGAGACTAGATTCTTTATCACATCATACAAAAACATGATTTAAGTAAAGCCTGCAAAGTTGTAATAATTTAAGTAAATCCTGCAAAGTTTTAATAACTGAATAGTTTAATTCACAAACACTGTCCTTTGCAGCATAAATAATAAATATTTTGTTTTTATATATGACTATTAAATATATGCTTTACAGAGAAGAACACCAGAGAAAAGTTGCTTAACTATTATTCTTTTGGATTCCTGTTTCCTTAAGAAAGTTGTTTTTAAATAACTCCAAGAGTTTGCATAAAGAGTGTTGAGTTGTTGACTTCAGAATCAGGGCTGTTAGTACAATTAAATGTTAACTTTGTACCTTTTTGACAAAGGTCTGTTGAACAACTGTTGGGGCTGCCAACATGTTGGAAACAAAGGTGTTGCTTGTGGAGAGGCTCAGTAGCTCAGAAGCTGGGACTTTTTCAATTGACTTTGAAGGAACTCCAGAAACAAGTGTGCCAAGAGATTCAAGGGAGGATCCACTGTTAATCTGTTAATATATTAATCAAAGAGACATATACAGTGTATTTTGTGGTCATTTTCAATTAAATAAAAATCAAAGATGGAACACTTTAAATATGGCAGCTGTTTCAGGTGGACAAGTGGTAAGGCATTTACCGTGAAGCCTGAGGCAGTAATGGTTTGGATGACTGTAAGAGACTGCTCCTGGTTCCAGTTTGTGACTGACCCCAAGGTGGGAAGAGAGGAAACAAGCACTGACGCGTCAACTGAAGTGATCTGGGTACTGGTCAGACCTGCACTGGCACTGCCCAGGGCAGTAAATGTCTCTGCAGTAACTGTCTGGATGTTGGATGCCAGAGCAGCAGATACCTATTGAATAAAATGAAATAAAATATATTGAATGCTCAGTGTTGGGTTGTTTAAATGAAATAAATACTGCACATGTACAACTATGAAACCCTAGTGATTCATACATAAACATTGGCTTCACGCACCAACCCAATACCTAAATAAAAAGGAGCTATGAAATATGACAAGAAATATGCCTCACTAGCTTCACTGACAAAAGTTGTTTGCTGTTCACAAATCTTCAAGTCAGCACTCAAGTAGCAAGAATCAATGGTGACTGGGACAATAAAAGTTTTGAAACTAAAGCTCTGGGGCCGCTGTTTAGCTCACTTGGTAGCACGTCTGGCGCGGCCCATACATGTGCAAGGCTCCGGCCTCTGTGCAGCGATCGTAAGTTCACATCCAGCTTTGACCAATTTGCTGCATGTCATCCCCTCTCACTATCTCCCCATTTCAACTCTGTCCTATCGAATAAAGGCCAACAAGCCCAAAAAAATCTTACAAAAAACAAAAAAAAAACTAAAGCTCTGATTTAACGTTTATTGACATAACTCATTTTTATGTACACAAGCTGCCTTTTGAAACTTGCAAAAACGTATTAATCCACTTCACTTATAGACAGCCAGTCCTGTTTTTGTTACAAATCATGACAGGCTGGGCCAGATTCTACGTTAGAAGCTAATCACAGTGCCGACACACATCTCATTCCTAATTACTCAAGGACTTAATGACTAAACACTTACACACTGTAAAGGGGACTCAGCAGACCAAGTAATTCAAACTGAACACATAACTTAAAATCTTGAAGCCAAATACACTGGCACTAACTACTTGAAAAGTAACTCTACTGCATTTATTAAAATGCCTAATGATATAATTATAATGGCCTTTTGAAACAATGCTTTAAAAATTTAAATCCAAAAAAAGAAGTAAAAAGCACTATGTCTGTGTGAAAAAAAACTGGAACTGGTACCTCTTTGTCCTGTGATCCATTACAAAATTTCTTTAGCTCATCCAGGATGAGGATGGTATTATTTTCATTCATAGAGGTATATGCTGCACTTGGGACCTCAGAAGAGCACAGGAAAAGGCCAGGGAGTCTAGATGCAAAGTGAAATGTATGTCCTCATATGAAAGTCAACAAATGCCATTATAATGTATTTTTCTTAAATAAATTATATAATAATAATATATTATATAATAATATATTCTTTCATATATATATATACACACACACACACACACACACACACGCATATAAATAAATAAATAAATACACATACACATATAATACATTGTAATACATTGCTTTCAATTTTCTTACCTCACAGGGCTAAAGGCTGGGTTGTATTCATAAAGCTGTGAGATGTAATAGTCAGTAACATTTTTTGAGATGCCTGTGTTGTTAAAGAGCTCCAGGTTTGCTTGGTTCACTGAAAACATTCCAATCTAAAAAGAAACACAAAAAACATGTTAAAAAAGAAATCTCTGATTATATCTGATCTGCACTATGATGAAATGAAAAAAGATTGAACAAAACCATATTGATTGCGAATGGTATGGCTAGTCTAATTAAATTGAATTAAACTAAATTAAATTAAATTAAATTAAATATTATATATTTTGTTCACGTTTAAGCATAGGATTTGAATAGATTATATGCAGCTGATGCAAGGACGTACTTGACTGGTGGAGACGAAGGACGTGAGATCATCTAGAGTTACAGATGTCACAAAGCTGCCGATGTTATTGACAAACCAGGCGGTAGAATTGAGTTCTGCATCACTGGCATTGTAACATCTGGCTCCACAGCCTAGGGACACAAGAGAGAAAAAAGCTTGTAAATAAAAAAGAAAATCTAATAAGAGTCAAGTTATTTTGAATTTCTCTTTGTATGATGACTGATGTAGCCTCAAGGCCACACCTCCCAAGATGTTTCAAATGTGCTTTAAGTATTCTTGGATAGTGGGAGCTAGTTAAATATGAGTGTGAACTTACATTCTAAAGTCCAGTTACCAGTTGGCTGTCACTGGATCAAGAGCCTCTAGCAGCATTACTTTTTAAGGTAAATGCTAATTTCAGCAAGCTAACATAATCATAATGATAAAACTTACAAACTGATGTCTAGCAGGTAACACAAGTAACAAAATTATAAATTTTATCTGACTCAGCTTTAGCCTAACTTTAACTTTGACCTGATTTAACTTGACAACCAGGTGTTATTGGATTGTCAGAGCTATTGGAATTCATCCTGAGGTGAAAATGAAGATGTGACTTTAATGATTACCCATTTGTCGCTGTAATGATATTTCAGTCAAATCCACAAACATCATGTAGTTGTGTTCGCTAAAAAGCCAGAGGTTCACTATTGAAAGGGCCATTTCTCAATAATTCAATTCTAATTTCTAAGGCAAAAAGTATCAAAATGAAGTTGTCCTATCAGTCCTACCCCTTTTTATAAGTGTCAAACTACCTTCTAACTGGTATTCTGTTGAATAACACTGCTTTTGGCAAAATTATTCTGACACTTCTCTGAATTAACAAAAAAGAAAATTTCACAAAAAAACAATACCAAAATTTGGTCAAGACAACCTTAAGGAAGAAAGAATAATATTGTAATGACAATAAAACGAACCAAAAATAAGTTAAATTGAATAAGTTCATTCAAGTTGAAAGTAGACTCAGCCTGCTACAAAAAACTGGGTTGGAAAAAATTGAATTGATTATACAACCATTAAACAATTTAAATTCGCTTAGGGATAAATCTTACCCATTCTCAAGTAGGTCTTGATGGTGGTGTATATCTCCTCTTGACCAAACTCAGAGCTGTTGTATGTGAAGTTAGTTCCCATAAAAGCAACGCTATAAAAAGAAGGTAAAAATGTGCATCACTTGATTAAAAAACAATAGTCCTGTTGTCTTTGAGCTTTCTGATATTGTATAAAAAAGAAACCTACAATTTCTGGAAGGCAAGACATGAAGCATTCTGCATTTTGTTGAAGCTGATGAGGCTTTTGCTGAGGAATCTAAGATACTTTCTCAGCCGTACGTCAAACCAGGAGTTAATCTCAGCTTTGCTGTTGCTGCTCAGTGCCAAAGGCCAAACACAGGGGAGGGTCACAATCTTCACATCATCTGGAACATCCTCCTAATGACATGCATGTGTATTAACATGTTCAGTATGTGACAAGGGTGATTTTAGATAGATGATGTATGTATGTATATACTGTATTGGGTGACAAAATTACTTGACTACTTGATTGCTATCAATATCAATATCAAAATGTTTTACTTAAATTAATAAAAGATATATGGCAATGTTTGGAAAATAGACATACAGTTTCTAGGAAGGTCAAAGTGTTGTTGTAGTTGTTGAAGATGACACAGATGTCAGAGTTATTGCTGATCACGCTGGGTTGACTGAGTAACTGACGCAGCTCTGAGGTACTGATGGTATTTAGAAGCTAAAAAAAAGACAGACAGATGTAAAAAAGTTATACAGAAGATATACAGAAGCTATTGTGCAGGTGCAGCATAACATTCATTAGCTCTTGTCCTGAAACTATCCCCAGGTCAATACGGTAACTCTACATTTTTATTACAATGTGTCAAGGGGCAAGCTCCAGAGCCTATTTCCAGATTTATTTAGAGACAAGACAGTAACAGAGTAACTAGGAGCAGGGTGAATGGCAACTGTAAAATACCATATTGTAGATCTACATTCAGACAATCAGCCTTTTTCAAATAGGGCTGCCAACTCTGGAACACTTTACCAACTGAAAGCAAATTGATTCAGGACATACAACCCTTCACAACAAAGGTTAAGTGTTAGCTTAGAGCAAACCAGCTGTAGCTACTCCCAGTTAATTATGCAAAAATTCTAAGGGGCACTAGTGCATGAATATTGGAGTGTGAAGGATTTGCAATAGCTATAAACTCTATGTGCAACATATCAGTTTCAATCATTGTATCAGAACTATGTTTAATAGCACTGTCCCTATAAAACAAAACTCAGAAATGTAGGGTTACAGTGTTTTTCCTCTTTAGAAAGTCAATTTATGAATTTCGCCTCCTGAGCTGTGTATTTTTTTGTTCTACAAAGCTTTAAGTATTATAATATATTACCTCTGACTTGTGTGTCCGTGGTAGAAGAGACATTAACGTGGACAAATCTGGAAAGCCAAAACTAAGGAAAGTGTGCCTCAGGTAGATATAAAAGCTTCCACCACTGTAACACGTAAGGGGTGTTGGACCTGTTTTAAACACAAGTGAAGTCAGTCTCTGTCCCAAAACAGAATTATCTCTTTTATTTTTGGTTATTTGATCACCTGACATATGTGCATTTTTTCATTTCTCTTGCACATACCTTGGAGAAAGAGGAGGGTGTTTTGATAGATCTCCCTTTGGGTGTTGTTGCTGAGTGTCTTACATAGTGTGTCCAGCAATGTAATTCTAAATTCAAATGGAGCGAAATATTAGTCTCAAAAAACTGAATGATACATCAGAATCATCTTAATGAGTATCACTGCAGAAATTCTTACATCTCTTGGCTGCTGTTACAACTCCTGTTCTTTCCGAGGTCAAATAAAGGTGTTACCAGGCTCGGAGAGAGGTTAATCAGGAGAGGACTCAGTCGAATCCTGAGCCACAGCATGAACTCTGTGTCATTCATAGCTTGAGAGGAAAGATTTCCCCTGTCAAATACTTCTTGGAGAAGGGCAGATTTTACCTCCTTTGTGTAATTGTCTGGGTGAACCTGGGGAAATTTTACATAGTATTAGTAAGCTCTAAAATCAAATGGTTCAAATGAAAGCAAATGTTATTTTTTCATGTAATTTCATTGTATATAAAAAGTCATATATTTGTCTCTTGTTGCTTTGAAAACCCAACTGTGTATCTAGAAATGACCATTTAGCCTCTAAGAAAGTTGGTTATCGTGCCTGTTAAAGTGAGAGTTGAGTTTGCAATGTTACAAGTCAAAGTTGTGAGATGTAATATTAGCTGTGTTCTTCTAAAAAAAAGACCAACTCTTTCGACATCTAAAATAACCAACCTTGACATCTGAAGCAAGTTCAAAGCTGTTTAAACTGCTATGGCAGCCAGTGAGTCAACTTTCTTTTTGAAGTTAGTCTAAAAACATTGTCAGTGAGTGCACTTTCCTTCTTGAATGTTTGCTGGCTTCAAGAAGACGTGACTGTTCATCGAGAAACCTAGTATTAGCTGTTAACTGGTAATGTTTTTCTCGTGTTAACTGCTACAAAAATATACAATTTAAAGAGATGGAGGAATCATATTAACACCTTTCTGTATTACTAAATACAATGTATCAGAACCACAAGCTACAGTTACTTAAATGACTATTAAGTTTATTTAAATCTCTCTGTTGGACTGCTTTTGTTTTAGCAAGGTCCAGTGTAACCAAATAAACCCACATTTGAGTGTATGATTGAAAGCATGATAAAAAGAAGTTTCATTTAACTATACAGATAAAATGTGTAACAAAAGAGAATGCATTCTCCCAGAGTAACCATGAGCCATTGCCAGCAACACACTGTACTGCAGCTCTTTAGCTGTAGCTGCAACTAGCTTGTTAGCTTAGTGAGCTGGTGGCCCTATCAGCTGATTATTCTGTATGGTCATGAGCTCAGGGCAGTGAAAGAATGTTGGGCAGCACCAGCAGGAATTTTGCATCCTAATGTTGTAATTATGCATCTAATTTGACCAAACAAAACAAAATTTGGTAATTTTCTGAAAATTTGAGAGACAAACCAAGATTCTTTTGGTGAGTTTATTTTATCTTGTTTATGCCGAGCTTATATGAAGTGTGCTTTACAAAGAGCCAATAAAACAGACTCCAGACATGACATGCTAGGGCATGTTTTATCGTGCCAACTAATGCCAACTAAAGGGAATATCCCTGCATCAAAATACATAGATGTCTTTGAACTAGTTTCAGAACATTGGCTAAAGAATTTTAAGCAAAACTTCTCAGTGTACTAAAGGATACTTTAAAGGGACCACAAACGTTGCCAATAGGCTAATTTGCCACCTCTTAAAAACGCGTATTAAATAGTTTCAAATAGTTTGACGTGTACCCAGTAAACTGACATATCTTTTTTCCATAAAATTGCAAAAATGTGTATTTCAGTTTCAGTTGGGTATTTTTTGTTACTTTTTATATTATAGCTTCCTTTAAACTTATTTATAGCACACATTTATGTAAAGAAAAAAAACACCCTGATGACAACCTCTGCAATGTTTTCATGTCACTGATACTTGACTGCACCAAAGTAAGGGTTAAAAAAAAAATCCAACTGCTGTGTGTACACTAATGTATGAGGGCAACTATGAGTATAACTTCCCAAAAAACACGTCAGCTATGTAGATGTTTACCTCAATGGCTGGTGAGACTATGTCAAAGAATGCCCCAAAGTCAACAGGGCTGATGACTTTCATTACTTTTACCACATCTTGCATCTTTTTAAGCTGTGAGGGAGTTGTTGTGAGCTGAGCCAGCTGACTGAGAGTCAGAAGATCTGCAACCTCCACCTACAAGTGACATTTGAGTGAGCAAACATCATAGATATAGAATCCATTATAATTCATGATATGTCAGTCATCCATGAGTGAAACTTTGGCTTGCAACTAAATCCCACCCTGTTATTAAGGACAGGAAATTACACCTTTCATCGGCTTAAATGTAGTGATACCATTTCAAACATCATATGGCAGAAAACTATCACAATTAATTTGGTTTATAATGATCCACTTCAGTACTTAATGATTAAAACAGGAACAGTTTGATTGAACCATGAAACTGACAATAGTTCATTCATAATTCATATTTTTGTCAACAAAAAGTATTTCAACTGTTACCACGATAAAATAGAAAGCTTTTCTCCCACACTTTTTATGTTTTATGCTAAGTGTGATTTTTTTCCCCAAAGGGGGGCAGCCTTGTTGCTTGATAACCTTATGAAGGTCTGATAAATAGCATTTGGTTGCATAAAATTGGATAAGTGCAGAAGAGAGTACAAATAAGTGTGTTTTGAACTTTGGCTTAAAGTTATTTCTAGCTAAAAGTTGAATAATTTTAAATGGCTAAGAATAATATGCAGATTATAAACTGTAACACAAATTAGATAAAAAGCACTTTCTATTAAAGCTGATATGTTGTAGCATTTGCAGCACTTGCGCACTTCACCATGTTACCGCTGACAAGGCTGAAAGGCAATACTTACTCCATTGAAATTGTTCTTTAAGGTCACAAAATCTATGTAGGAGGCATGCTCACGGAAACGTCCAAAATTGTTGTTAAGCCAATCTCTGTCATCATTTACAGACTTTACACAGGAGAAACCTATGAAATAAAATAGTTTTAAAATGAACATTTTCTAATGAAAAACACAAGTACTATTATGTGTATTGGCATAAAAATTTGATATTTAAACTACCTGAAGATGATTGCCTTTTTAGATAGTCCATAATAAAGTTAAAAACTTGTTGGGTCTGCCTCAAGGACAGATGAATGAAAACATTGTCGCACCCCTTGACTCTGTGAAGACAATAAAACTTAACCAAAATGTGCATAAGAATGTTTCCCTCCCCATTTTTATTACTTTTTAAGACTCTATGTCAACATGAGGAGAAAATACAGTTTTCACTCACATCTCTTGATAGGAGTCACAGCTAATATTTCCTTGAATAACTTCAAGAGTACTTGACTCAATGCTCGGGAGGAACAAAGGAAGGTAGACCTGGAACCATAACTTAATTTCCTCAGCATTTAGCATAGGAAGTCTTGGTCCAAGTGCTGCTAGTGTCAGATTCAGGATGGTGTCACGTACCCTTGAATCAATTGTTGTTCGGTTTTGCTGGAAAAAATATGACATACGTTTGTCATTTAAAAAAAAACAAAAAAAAAAACATGAACTATATTTAATCCAAATACTCACCTCTGCAGCACCACTAACAAATTTGGCAAAGAAAGAACCAAGTTCTTCTGCATGGAATGTCACACTGAGTTGTGTGAGCACAAGTCTCACAAGGGTTTCGTTAGACAGATTGGTCGGTTCAAGAAGCAATTCAGCTTTTTGTCTTGAAGAAAGAGAGTCTAGCACTGCCACCTAAGAGAGGGATAGAAGAAAAAATATTAAAAAATATTCAGTTCACAAAAATCTTTTTACATTTCTTTCAGAGCTAGGAACAACCATGATACTTTTTTAACCTATAAAACGAACCAGAGATTTTAATCGGGCTGCATGACCTTAACAAAATATCTATATAGATCCTTGCACTGACTTCAGCTTCTGACTGGTCTGCCACTCAGGAATCAGACTACAAAAACATCAGTATTTGAATAACTGTGATGATCAGGTATTGGCATTGGCATAGAAATTAAACAACATGACAAAGTTAAGTCAGTTTGTAATGACTTTGATGTCAGAGTTGAATGTTACTGATGAACAAAAGTATATGTAGAAGTGGATAAGGGGACTGAAAACCTGAAAAAAAAACAAAATACCCACTTCTGCGATAAACGATCTGGAGAAAATTTGAGTGTTATTTATCAAGTGAACTTGATTTGGTTTGCACATTGTCCACTGATTGTCAGTCACCATATTTATTTTGTATAATATTTGTTAAAATTTAATTTGCTTGAGACTTTATAATGGATACTTATGGAAGTCAGCAACAGTGGGTTATGTCAAAAAGAAAGCAGATAAAAAAACTTTAATCTGAAATCTGTTTGAAAAATTACAAACTCACACCATTCTTTTCATCTTTCTAACCAACCAGCATACATTTTAACAAAACAGCTAAAAATATGAACTCAGTACTGACAATAGCGTGAGTGTACATGTAAAGCATCAGTAAAACTTTCAATCTTCATTCAAAATTTTATCAGGTTTAACTTTACAATATAACCATATAAAAGAGTTTTATGTCTTTAATTCACATACTTTTATCTTTGATAGGCCCAATTTGATCTTATTAATACTCTCAAGGGCTCAATTTTCTTTCTTGTACCTTAAATAGAGGTAATTAGCCCCACTGCAATAGCACAATCTTTATCTTTTTCTAATCTAAAACAAGCTGGCACGTGAATTACAGAACTATCTGTCAAAAAAAAAACTGATGACAAAAGATCTATGTAGAAATTTAATTTTCTATTCAACAAGTTACCACCAGATGCTTTAAATGAAAGTTTAGCAGTGAAATGTAAGACTTACCACAGAGAGGTTGAAGGCCTTGAGGTCAGAGTATGTCGTGTACTGGGAGAATGGACCAAGGTTTGCTTTCAGCCAGTCGCCATCACTCTCGATTCCCTGCCTGCAACCTGGAGTAGGCAGAGTGACGTCAGCACACGCACCAATTAGCAAACATCTTTTTCAGCAACACACAAGGAACAAGTCGAGTGCCAGTTTTCCTCTCAGCGCCATTACAGCCAAAGTTTTCCGTTTTTCAACTCAGCGGGCAAGCCCGCAAATATGACTGCAGGGCACAGTTTCCCGTGTCACACCCCACCTGAATCGTTGATGACATCGGTAGATTTTGCCAGGTGGCGCAGCATGACATCTTCCAGTTCCCGTCGCCTCTGAGTGGTCATTGCAGGGAATGCTCCGGTCAACCCCTTCACGCTGCAACAATCGAAAGCATCAACTCTCACACAGTCCTTTGCGAGCATTTTGATCTTAGGTGCAATGCAATCTTGCCTGTTTGTGAAAAGCTACTCACACGACTCGGTAGTTTGTGCACGTAATGTTTGAGGTTGCAGTCTTGAGCATCACTGCATTGAAACTTGGTAGGACAGGTTTCAGTTTCCCGTCGAACCAATGGGACCAGTTCTCGGCCTTGAATTTCGCCAACTGGGGACTGATGACTGTGAAGGTCCTATTCATTACACGATCTCTGGCAACAGGTTGGAGGTCAGGGGCCTTTTGAATGACAACATGAGAGGATTTAAACACCACACAGTTCGAGTGTTGCAAGTGCACCATACAGGACGCTCGCTAGACTGTAGCAAAAGTTTCAGCACCAATGGGTCCCCCACAACTGACCCTGAGGTTGGGACACATGTCTAAGTGCAAAGTGTGGATTTTCAAAAGCCAGGGATTGTCCCTCTCCTGATGGCCAAAGTAGCCTACCTCTGCATTTTCTGTCAGTTGTGTCAGGAACTCATCCACATTTTGCAGAGCATTGCCCTTCTCGAGTCGGTCAAACACACGGTCGATTTGCTCTGTGCTGTTCGAGGCCTCTGAGCGAAGTGTCCACTGTGCCAGCTGAGTAGGAGTGAGCACTGACAACGTTTCGGCCTGCGAGAGGGAATCGATGTGAAATCAAACGGCAGTCATTGCAAAGCCATAGGTAAGACACTCCAGTTTGGGAGAAGAATGCTGAAAAAATGCAGTGGCCACTTACAACGGAGAAGTTGGGATTGAGGGCTTGCAAATCCTGCAGGGATGCAAAAGCAGAGAAGCTGGCAAGGTTCTTCTGCAGCCACTCTGAGCTGCCACCGCCAACTGAGATGCAGCCAGGATCTGCAAAGCAGACAGAGACAAAGATATTGGCAGGGTGTGTCCACCGGCTACCATCTAGCCTTTACCAAGCTGAGTCTGAGCATCTGCCTTTACCTGATGAGTCGTTTCTCGAGAGGAACGGCTTGATGAAATTGGTGAAGACTGCTTGCTGTCTTGCTCTGTCCATGAATGGCCTTTGGCCGCTGAATGCCTGGGTGCTAAAATTTGACAAGAAGGCTTTTGACATCCAAACATCTGAAAAAAATACTGCAAGTACTTCTGCAATCTTGTCCACATTGGAGCACCATATTACATATATTCACTTACACGGTCTGGTAGGTGTGGCAGCTGAAGTTCTTGGCGGCAAGGCAGACTAGGAGGTTGGGCGATGGGGAGGGCAAAAACGGACGAAGCTGTGTCCGGAAAAAGCTGCTGACAACGGAATCATTCTGCAGTTGTGCCTGGCTGAGGTTGGCGATTGTTACCTCTGCAAGAGCCTCAAAAGCATGCGACCCGGCTGGGCTGCTCATGTTTGGGGCCTGGAATTGGAAATAGAAGCTTGGTTTGGCACAGAACTCACACGGGAAAGCATTCATTTTGCTCAATTGTGAGAATGGATTTATTTACCAAGGTGGCAAAAGTCTCAAGAGCCTGGTCTAGTGCAGCAGACGCCTTCTGGAAGAAAAGCTTCCAGGCTCTCACTTGGTATGGCCTCTCACTTTTCAGTGAGCAGTTGAGCAGTGCGACCACATTGGCGGACAGGGACAGATGTTCAGCCTTGGAAAAGAATCGGACAAGAAACAAAGCAAAGACTGTCAGAGCTTTTGGGGATACGTCTCAGGAGGGTAAGAGAGCTGAGGCAAAATCTGTCTCTGGGACTGGCAGTTCTGAGAAAACTTTCTTACCGAGGAGCAGGCATGGTCTGTGATGGTAAAATTGCACAGGGCTTCAGAGGAGTCTTGAGCAGCCAGGGCTTGGTCCACTTGTGAACTGAGGAAAGTGGCAGAAAGAAAACCAATGTCACCCTGCTTTTTCCGATGTGATTGTGACCTATGGAAACTCAGCACTTGACATAACAGTCAATCTCCTACCTGTCGCTTCCGCTGCATATGAGAGCCTCTGTGGAAAGACAGTGTTTGTGTATTAGATATTGTACCTGTACAATCAGATTTTTTCATCCAAGTTGATATGTCTGGCATTTCACAGACTTACCGTCAACCGAGGTCTGCTTGCACTGGAGACGAGCAAAGACAGATTGTTAGTCCAGTGGCTCAAGCTACTCAGCATTAAAATAAGTGGCCTCCTTTGTGGAGGCCATGTCTCAAATGTGTGTCTTTTAAATTTTCCCCATTTACTGCTAAATCCATGCGATACACTCACAGAATTGGAACTTACCTGGAGGGACACAGGAGCCGGGCAGTCTGTTTGAGAAAAAACGGAAATGAAGAAATGACATGAATACAGCAATCGTCACAGTGGTGGTGATCAACTCTTCTGAAAGAGGTTTGTCGAAAGAGCGTTTTGCCACATACTTGAGAATGTCTCCTTGAAAGACTCTGTGCTTGATATCAGTCCCCGTGAAAGGTCCGCTGGCAGACTTGCCAAACTTTGCTCGAGACCAACCAATCTGAGGGAAGAAAAAATGGAGAAAAACAAATGGATAAAGTGTGACTTTTCTGGAGCCAAGGTGTGCCACCATGCAAGCCCCAAATATCTAACTGTGAACTTCAGAAATCTCATCTCTTACATCATTTGGTAGGATGCGCAGCTGATGTTCCTGGGGATCTTGACCAAGCTGCCAGGACGGACGCTCGCCATCACAAGAGTCAAATAGCGCTGGAACCACCGCTGATAATCTTCAGGCTCAAAGTCCTCAAATTGAGGAGCAAGGGCTTCCAAAGTCCGGTTCAAGATGGTGTCTCGTACACCTGGATTCTGGATGACTTTGATGTTTCTCTGGAAAAAAAGAGAAGAAAACAGATTAATCTTTTAGATGGGGGGCGTTTTACCTTTCTAAAATTGTTGCAGAAATGGCAGCGAGCTTTGGGACATGTCTTTGTTCTTCAGTGCATAAGAAGCACAACCGGAAGCATCATCAGTGGCAATTCATTCCAGAAGCA
>JAQNCA010000007.1:19275474-19298144 GCA_029783725.1 Acanthurus tractus
GGGATAGTGGGCTCTGGTTGAGGAGCTAGCTTTGCTTTTCCAAGCACAAAGCCAACCCTACACTGTTCATCTGATGTGATGACCCTCAGGTAAGCCACTGCTCCTATGGCCCAGTTGGAAGCATCGGAGAAGAGACACAACTCCGTGTAAGTGGTGCTGGCTAAGGACTGTCTTATGTAGCAGCGGGAAGGATTGAGGTTTTTTTCATGTCTCCCACTTGTTCAACTTGTCTGCGGGGAGTTCAGTGTCCCAATCAGGAACATCAACAGAGAGTTCTCTGAGCAGTGCTCGGCCACGGATGGTCACTGGTGCAACAAGACCCAATGGCCAAACAGGCTATTGACAGTGGATAGCACTCCACACAGGGTGAACGGTTTGTTGTCAACTGCTACTCTGAATGTAAAGGTGTCATGGTCTGTGTCCCAGCATAAACCCAGGCTTCTCTGCACAGGTACAGTTTCTTCATCGAGGCCTAAGTCTTTTAGACCTGCAGCCAGGTCTCCAGGTGCAAAGGCCTGCATCACTGTAATACTGTTGGAAGCAATCTTGTGCAGTTTTAGATTTGATTCTTCCAGTGATGCTTGAGTGCGTTTGAGCAGATCAACGGCCTCAGCTTCAGTCAGGAAGGAGATGAGTCCATCGTTCACATAAAAATGTCTTTCAACAAAGTGGCATGAGTCAGCCCCATACTTCTTTTCACCTGCTTGGGCAGCCCTTCGAAGACCATATATAGCCACAGCCGGAGAAGGGCTACTTCCAAACACATGTACTCGCATGCAGTACTCTGCTATCTCTTTAGTCAGGTCGTTATCTTTGTGCCAGAGGAATCATAAGTAGTTTCTGTGGTCTTCTCTCACCAGAAACCCATAGAACATTTGTTGGATGTCAGCTGTTAGTGCAATGAGAGCCTTCCTGAACCTAAGCAGTACTCCAAGGAAGGAGTTGTTCAAATCAGGACCTGAGAGTAGGACCTTATTTAGAGAGATGCCACCCTCTTGTGCGCTCGAGTCAAACACAACTCTTAAATGACCTGGCTTTCGAGGGTGGTACACCCCAAAGATGGGCAAGTACCTGCACTCTTCATTTTTGTGGAGAGGGGGTGCTTCCTCTGCGTGTCCGTTTTCAAAGAGCTTCTCCATGTAAGCTATTAACTGTTTCCTCATTTCAGGGTTTTTGCTGAGTGTTCGCTGCAAGGAGTGGAGACGTGAAAGTGCTTGTGCATGGTTATTTGGGAGGCCTGGTCTGGGTGACCTGAATGGCAACGGAGCAATCCAGCTGTTCTGCTCATCTTGTTTGAACTGTTCCTGCATGGTCTCCAGAAATTCCTCATCCTCAAAGGACCAAGCAGGTTTGTTATCATTTTCTGTTCTTGTGAACACACATTGTCCAAGTTTGTCTTTATCAGACACCAATTGCAGAATAGCTAGACAGGTGGGTGGAGATACTGTGTTTGTGCTCCCCGCCGTAGCTTGCCTTCTCCTTAACATGGATGTGGCTCTGACATGGCATCATACAAGACGGGCGTCCATTTTGAAGGATGTAAGTCTTGTAGACGGCTATAGTGGGCTTGTGAGCACCGTCAGGGCAGAACAATTTTGCACATGGAAACATGGTGTCATAGTGATTTGTTCATGTTTTAGGCGTGGGTTGTTTAATATTTTCTAATTCTAGTATCCACATCTTATCAAGAAAAGTACCGACATAAAAGAGGTGCTTTGATTTGTACTTTAGAGTGTATATATTTGTTTAAAACATAAATCTAAATAATACAATTAGAAAGAATAAAATTTTGCTAAACATTATGCTGTTTAATTCAATTCAATTCAATTCAATTTTATTTATATAGCGTCAATTCACAACAAGGTTGTCTCAAGACACTTTAGATGTAGAGCATGTCAAGATGGGCAAGTACCAGCACAGGACATCTATGGAAAGCTTTTGGTACAGTACAGGTAACACCAGATTTTTTAAATGGGTGTCACCAAGCACGGCCTAAATAAGCTTGGGAACATACCTTGATTGTTGAGTGCTGACTTTTGGTGGTGCTAAAATATCCTCATATTGTTAGCATTCGAGCATCAACGTTGTTCAAATTGCTGCTTGTAGAAGATTAATGTCCAAGAATATTTTCTTTCACCTTTGACTGAGACCCTTTGAAGATAAGAGAATTGGCCATGATGATGTCCATAATGACTCAAGTTGTACACTTACTGTAACAGACTCTGCTTTGCTGTTTAATTAGGGTTTTGTGAAACATTATCATGTGCAGTGATAAGCTTCTCCTTAGGGAGCCCTTTAAAACTGTAATGTGTTGTCTTATCGGTTTACATATTATTTCATCTTTCTCTGGTATGTATACCACTCTCTCACCTTGTGCAGTGCGTGTGCTTGGTGCATGAGGTGCACGGTCCAAGAAAAATATATGCACCCAGGCCAATCACAATTATGTTACACTGCTGACAACATTAAACTGTATCCATAATGGCAGCTAATTTCTTTCTTTATTTTTTTTTCCACTGCACACTTGAATTTAAAAAATGACCTGACAAGCTGTTGGTACAGTCAGTAAATCACCTTGCATGTCAGAGTGTGTTGTTTACCATTGAAGAGCATACTGTTGTTAAGTGACATATGCAATCAGTTTCGTTAATTAGTTAGTAGTTATCTGAGGGTTCTTCTTTTTTAAGATTGTTTTTTGGGCTTTCTGGCCTTTATTCAATAGGACAGAGATGAAATGGGGAGATAGAGAGAGGGGGTGACATGCAGCAAATTGGTCGGATCCGGATTCGAACTCATGACTGCTGCGCAGAGGCCGGAGCCTCGCATGTATATATGGGCCACGCCGGACACGCTACCGAGTGAGCTAAACGGCGGCCCCAGAGGGTTCTTCTTCTGTCAGTCAAATCCTATTTAATCAAACCAACAGTTTGGTTGCTTTCAAATAGATTCTGGTGCAATATGTTTGTTTCTTTGCAAACACACCAACCCTTGTAATCTTAGAAGTAGTTTCATAGAGGTTTCAAGTTTACATAGCTATTTAAATCTTCAGCTGATAGTGAGCTGCAGACACTGAACTTGTGATTAATCCATACAAGTCATGCATTTCTTTTAACAATTTTGGGAACTTTATCAACACACGTGTCACCATGTGAGTGCAGGGAATTCTTCTGGTTAAACAGACCAGACTAGACCAGCCAATTCAGTCAAAATATTTCACTGTGTTTGAATCTTTTTCAGTGTATTCGGCATTTTACTACTTCCTCAAAAAGAGTGAGGCATTGCAATCCCAAAGTTATATCTCCCAGAATATTGCTGTGCAAGACATTTTTTTAACCAGTCTCTACCTGTATGTGACCAATTTTAAGTTTAAAACAAAATTAATACCCTTAACAAGTTATTACTTCTGAGATCTTTGTAACACCAGAGAACACAAACAAACACAATAGATGCATTAAGGTGCTGTCAGACCTGCTGCCAGTCACTGGAATTTGATTCCTCCACCTAAGCCCTAATGATGCAGGATGACAATCCCAAAAACAATGAATGAGATACCTGTGGTTGCATGACTTCGTAGCACAGGTGGGGCAGCAAGTCAATAATGTTCTCAACAAGGTCATGACATGTATGACTCATTTGATCATTTTATTGAAAGGAAAGTATTTTCATTTTTGTTCAGCATCAACTCGCTCAACATGTTTGTGCTACTCTGTTAAGAAATACCTTTTCTGAAATAAAAAAGGAAAATAGGCTACATAACATTAAGCATATGAGAAGAACAAAGTATTATAGTGATTTATTCATGTTGTCACCGCAGGTTGCTTATCATTTTCTAATTCTCAAATCCATGTTTCTCAAAGACAACTTCATACTCAAAGCAGTTAAAACATGACAAAAAGTTGCTCTGATTTGCAGTTTAGTGTGTATATGTGTATTTTTTAACATAATTGTAGCAACTGCAATAACAGAGAGAGAATAAAAGTTTACCAAGCATGATATAGATTATTGAAAATGAGTCATTACATATTTAAGTTTTTAAATTTAACTTAAAAAAGGCATCATTTCCCATATTTCAAAAACATTCTCAAACAACAAAATATGAAGAAAGTGAGCAAGGACAGCAAAGTTTTTCTTAGCCGAACCATGAAACTATGAACCATCTAGATCTGCTGCATTGTTAGCAGCTTAGTGAAGATCCCCTGTAAACAAACAACAGGTTACATAGTAACAATAACAACATTACTTTTATATTACATAGTTTATTAACTAATCCAGCCAGTGCCAGTCAACTTTCTTTGACTTCATTAGCATTTTGGATCTTGTCATGGCGAAAAATTAATTTTCTCACAGTTGTGTGAAAAAAGGGGTCTTATAAGTCTGAGAAGTAAACATTGCAAATGTCAGCGATAACAACCAAAATCAAGCCAAGGTACTGTTTATTCAAGACCTGTCCACAGGTTGGTGTAAAAGAAAAAGCCCTAGGATTTAAGTTAACTTCAAGCCAGCTGTTGATAACAGCAACAGTTTAAAGGGAAGGAAAGACTGTTGCCATTAAAAGTGCTGGCTTGTAATGATCTGACTATGAGTAAAAGCAATTAGGGTGAGTGCCTGAAAAATTATGGATGAACAATGCTAACCTATGAAAGACTCACCTACATCCCTCAGTGTCCTACATTCCATCCTCACTGACAATGCCTTAGCGTGACAAGCAGTTAAATCTGATCTATTAAGGCTTTGGGATTATTATTTATCTTATCTTCTTTTCTTTACTTTTCTTTATATAATTGAGAAAAATTATATATCTACAGTATATCTCAAAACAATATACATCATATAGTTTACGCAAAATAGTTGAAACCCTTTTTAGAATTATTGAATGACAGAAATATGTTTTCAAAAATATGAAATATTTTTTTTGTTTTTAATCACAAGGTACCAAACACTTAATGAAATATGAAAATGATTCATTTTCTAACCTAGTTTTTACCAAAAAAAGTACTGGATTTTTTCCCATATTCTGACAAACATTTGGACACACCCTTGAGAACATTTTCAAAAGGGTCTTATTTGGGCTGTTTCTCAGTAATCAAACTTGACAGAATTTGGAGGACATTCTATTCACTTTGATAAAAAATCTTTCCTCAGGTCACTCGAGGGATTTTTTCTAGCTCTCTTAAATAAATGACTGATTTAAAGGAGGTTAAACTCTCAAAAACTGTAATCTACACAATAACGTGACATCCAATGTGCAAATGAATTTTTGCTTTCTACTGCAAGTTAAGCAAATAAAATGTGATTTTACAGCTGTAAGGGTTTTTGTCTCGCTGATTTGTTTCACATTCTAAAGGAGCAATATTCCCAAAATATTTTCCTGTTGGAACATTTCACTTTCTCCCTCAGTACCAGCAGATAGCAGTAAAGCTCCAGTCAGACAAGAATACCAGACCCTGGCTGCATGTCCAAGGATAGGTATGTGCAGATATGAGGATCCTGAACAAATTCAAAGCTGAGCTATACATGTTTCAACATGCAGCATTTTATACAATTAGTATATGTAATTAACAAGCTGATCGTTGATCACCCCTTTCAGGTTAAACTTCTCCACGTAGACAACATGACAGAGTCATCCCAAACAAATTTGATGAAACAAATCCATGGCGCTCATAGTTCACGTACCTGTACACTGTGGGGGTTGAGCACTCCATCGATTTCCTTCACAAACTATCGCAGCAGCACCCTTTAATTTGAAACCATGGTAACAGGAGTACAGGGCGACCAGTTTGCCAAATGTAGAGGACAAAATAAAATCCCCATTATTTATCTTTCTTGGATTGCCACACTGCTCTAAATCTGGAATTAAGCAAATAAGTTTTTCTTGTTAATGTGTGGTGAAACAACGGGAGGAATGTTTAGGATTTTTTAAAAAATGAGGACTACGATTAGCACAATGTTTGAAAGCCCACCCTTGCTCTTCTCCTCTCTCCAAGCTTCTAGATTCATTGATGGTATCTGATCACAAGAGATGTAATTAGAAGGGTACTCCCTGATCCTGAAAGGATCAGAGGGGACTTCCCAGATGTCGCTGTTGTCACAGATGGTTCGAGACAGTGAGGCCTTTAAAAGCTCAGTCTTCTGTTGCTGGGTAAATATACCTTCAGCCTCCCACCAGAACCTGAAAAATGAAACATTGATCCCTCCATTCAAAATGAGAAATCATAAACATGTTGATAAATAAACAATTTTAAGGGGGACCAAGAGATATATTTTTAACTTTATCCATAAAGCAGTATATGGCACTGTTGTCTGTGCTGGGGTTCATTATACTGATATACAACATTATTTTAAATTAAAAACATGTTGATGTACCTATCACCATCACGGAGTGCTTTCATCTGCTTTCCTATCAAGCAAGCAAAGAGGGGACCAGTTCTTGAGCCCGTCAACATGTTTTCAATGAGCCCTCCAAGCCATACATCAATATTGTCAGGATGTTTGTATATTTTAAATATCTTCTCAGCAACCCTGTAGTCTTCCACAATCTCTTTGAAATCATCCAGTGTCTTAATTGTCTTCAGTCCACAGAATGATCTCCAATCATTGTATCCTGAAAAGTAAATTCAGCACACTAACATTTAATTGTAAGCATATGTATGCACATTTGGCCCTCTTGTAAATCTTGTAGAGATAGATAAGGGTAATACAACCCTTGTGAGTGTGTGTTAAACATGAAGCTAGAGTTTAGCTTGACTGAAAACAGGAAAACAGCTAACAAGCCATCCAGAGATAACAAACCTCCCAAAAGAATTTCTAAAAAACACAAAATAGCACATTATATCTTGTTTGTTTAACCTGCACAGTGACTTAAGTGTGCAAACAAAAAGTCTTAATTTCATGGGGAGGTTGTACATTCAACTTTATATTGACAAATGCAATGACGTCTTGGTTAATTCTACTTACTATGAACTACTAGCAGGTTATTAGTTCACATGCAGGTTTTTTTTATGGGTTAAACAAATAAGATATGATGAGTTAAAAGTGAGCTCATATGAGGTGCTGGAAGGTGGATTATGTTACTCAAATCAGAGACAGACAAGTTGGATTTCTTTGGTTAAATTCTTAATCTAAAAGAGTACTTCATCAATTAAACTTTTTAAAAACAAGACCAATATTAATTCAGCAGAACTCAAGAAGTCATCTTTTTACATCATCTGTCCATGCTTGTCAAACCCTGATCTCTACAATTCCAACACTGAACTTGGAGCAAACAGTTTGGTCTGAGACTTGGGTTTGTTCAACTTGTTTTATAGTGGCTAACAGCTCCTAGTCTCCCTGCAGAGAAAAGTAGCAAGCTGCAAAACTCTAGCAGCTTTAGTAAGTCCTCCCCATTTTCATTTAAGTCTAAACCCCCATTTTTTATGGTGTGACAGATGATTTATTTTTATAATAACTTAAAAATAAATGAATAAATGGATTAATGTGGTAAAGTGTTTTGACAATGAAAAGACAAGGGAACAGCTCTTTAATATTTAAGGATTAGGCAGGGCATTGTCACTGTGATTTGACAGGCTTAACTAAAGAGCAATGACAACCAGCCCAGCACTTACCTGGGAGAGCGTGATCTCGCCCCCTCTGCAGATTTACTGAAGCCAGGTCCAGGTGCTGTGGCACATTGAGGACAACCAGCCTCTCTGTAAGCTCCTCTGTCATCACCTGGTCTGCGCTAACAGTTTTTGCTGCAGTTCCAAATGCACCTCTCAGGACTGGTTCAATTCCACCTAGATGCATCAAACACATTTTTCCTGTTTGGATGCAGCAATGCTCACATACCAAGATAAAATGTTTTCTTAGATTTGATGTCATAGATTTGTAAAGTGCATGCTCACTTTGTACAAATCCAGCCTGCCTGCAATCCCGAACAGTCAAATTAAACAGAATATTCTGTTCTTGGTAAGCTACATTTTTCCAAATGGAATGCTTTCTTTATACTGTTCTGGAAAAAAAGCATACTGCTCCTAATCCTGGTTTAACTCTGCGTCCCCTGAGTGGTTGCTAAACAATTTCATTAAGCAAACAGGATGGATGTATTGTTTGGAATAAGTACACTGTTTATTATGACAACATAAAGTTTCATTAAAGCATAACACTTATGTTTGTTGGGAAGACTGCCGAAAACATCCTTCCATATTGCTGCAACATAAAAACTTAACTCACAGGAGGTCAACAAAAAAATCCAATTGGTCTTTCAGGTAGTGTTACCCAAATTTAAATGTGAACTCAACAAAAAAGATAGTGTACATAGAGAATTAAAAGAATGATTGTATGTAGGTGTGCATATGCCACCATATCCATAACCTCAAGGATAACTCTTTGTGCACTGAACAAGTGAAACAGCGTAATTGCATTGCATATGTGAGGAAAGCACTGTGTGTTGAATATAGTGGTTATGTATAGAAGAGTAAGTATATAGTCTGTATATTCAAGACAATAACTGGCTTTTTTAGCTAGTTGTGGTGTCTCAGCATTCTTCTTGCATTCAATAGCTTCAGAGTCAGATTCAAGGTGAGTTCCAGCAGATGAACATGAAAACATGATTCTGCACATAAGTCGTACAACAGAGTGAAGCAAAAACACCCAAATGAATGTGGACAGGGACATTAAAGTGAGATTAGCAATGCTTTCCAGAATGTATGTTGTTTTGCTGCAGTTTGTTTTTCCTAAATTGACTGACTCATAATGAGAAAAATAGTACCAGAACTTGCTTTTAATTTGTACACCTTTGGCAGTGTATCTGCCTATGACAGATAAAGCACTGCCTCATACATAAGTATGGAATAAGTAATGAATAATGTACTGATAATTAATGGAAAAGGTCCCTGCTGTGTGTTAGATGGGTTATTGCACATTCTGTAATGAGTCTCTTAGGACTACAAGCACACTGAGTGTGTCATGCGCTATCTATGACATACTGATGGAGACTCATAAACGTCTTGTATTCAGTGGTCTAACATACATGAATTACTAGAAGAGCAAGCAACTAATTATCACACTAGCAGACAGACATTCAGTGCTGAAGCTGACCTCAATCGAGTATTTTCTTCATTTCTTACACTTTTTTATGGTGTATTTGCAGTATACATAATTACTTCCAATAGGCAGCTTCATAAGAATGTACTGACCTTCTTTGACTATTCTCCATGGACTGAAGAAAGTGTTGTGCAGACTCAAATGGGGGAGGTGCTCATGTTCCTGGAAGCTCTCGTTCAGTCTCCTGAGGATCGGAGAGATGGTAGCATGGCCAAACCTGAATGCAGCGGTGGCAAACACATTGGAAGCTGACGGGTCAGTAGTTGGATCATATCCCCTGTAGTGCCCAATGTAGTGTTCAAAAGACTCTGGGCCAATGATTTTTGGAACATAATCTCTCATGGTTATGATCTGGAAGTCAAAGATGTGGGGGGGATTGCAAAAGAAGAAAGAGAAATCTCTTAGATGGTCATGAAAAACTCAAGTTTTGGGATTGTGTGCACTACAAGCATGCTATAAAAGTCACAGGCATTTGAATGAGTAAAATTTGAATGTACAGTAAATTCATAAATTATGACAACATGTCCAACTTGGAAATTATTAATATCTTGTGAATGCGTGCCTACAGCAAAAGGGACTTCATAGGACATAAGAGTATCTGTAACATCCCAAGTATGAACGTATGATTCCACATTTGT
Organism: Acanthurus tractus; assembly: GCA_029783725.1. Lineage (NCBI taxonomy): Eukaryota > Metazoa > Chordata > Actinopteri > Acanthuriformes > Acanthuridae > Acanthurus > Acanthurus tractus. The sequence goes on from JAQNCA010000007.1 coordinate 19,285,194, forward strand.
TCCATCATAGTTCACCACAGAGAATTACATCTGTCCTCATCACTATTTATAAAGGTCTCAGTCCACCACCTGAATCTTAGCACATGTCATACAAATGCATAAGCACAGATGCAAACGCACACAAAGACATATATCAGATTTTGTGTCTTTGTGCTTTCAAAGCAACATAGACCATTGGAACCAAACAGTAAACTATTTTGATGTTACTCATGCAACACCATATGCCTTTTGTGTGAAAATCTGCACCCCAGTGACTAAACTTATCAGATAAACTGACTCATCAAACACCAGAAGTCTCAGACTGCAGTTTTCAGTGCAGACTTTAATTCCTGGACTGAAACAATTACAAAGTCCGAACTGGAAATTTGCAGACAGAAACTGAATGCAGTATTATGTGTTTATGATGTATTCGTGACATGCAAGCAGCATTTTGCATTAACTGAAGCTTAATGTCAGCTGAAAACACAGCTTAGACTGAGTCAGTTTGGAGATACACACAAGCCTTGACCACAGTTCAATTGAGATGCAGGTCACAATAAAACCAGATATTGGTTGATTATTTTTATTTTTATTTCCTGTCTCTTAAAGAATAGCCTTTCACTCTATTGAAACGACTTCTGACCTTTTCATTTGTTTTCTGCAATTCCTGCCTTACCCTCTCTAGATTCAAGTGGGTGCCCACAGACAGTGGGTTGGAAGGAAAGTATGAGCAGTTTCATATGCCTGCCTCCTTTCTACCCAACAAGGAGAAGTTATACATTACTTGTGACTGTTCTACTAATCAAATACAAACATTTTCATCCTATGATCAATGGATTTCTAAAACAAATCTTGCATTAAAAGCAGAGGTTAGGCATCTGACAAAGACATACAGTGAAGGGTTAAATTTGTGTTTGACACATATGAACAGAATTTGCAAAACAGGCACAGAGGCATCCATCTCACGGCTCTGGCCTTAAAACACCTTTAACTGTTATGCTTCTTTTACTACCTAATTGCACACCACCCTTGGCCTAGATTTTTTTTGTAAGTAATTACTGCTATAACACATCTTTTAATGTATTTAAAGTAATGCTCTCACAGAGACTTGTCAAGTGTAATGCTGTTTGAAAAAAAGCATTCTACATCACTTTCGCCTTGTGCAAGTATGTTTGCTGGGAAAACTGCCTGAGGATTTGAATAGAGGGCTCGGTGAGAGCTGCTGTGATTCAACCATATGGACTGAGAGCCACAACAATGGGCTGAAAGCTGCTGAGAGCAACAAGGAACTGCGGAGTTTGATTTTTTTTTTTCCTCCGGTGGGATTGGATAGCCAGCAAACTTTTCACATAACAGGCAGACGTTATTATGTTAATATCGAAATGTAACACTGTACTGAAACTTTGTAACATAAGAAATGTATGTATGTCCTGTTAATTATCTAATCTGTCTAATGTGCTGTCTTAAATGTATAATTATAATAGCACCTTGTCAAACCAATGGAGCTAATGTGCCCAGAGGTATGAATCAAATAGTTTGATTGTGCTTCATTTTTTAAAAATTATTAAGTGCCTTTCAGTCTGATGGTTTTCAGGCTGGTCACACCAGATAGTTCCTAACTTCCACCTCAACTTCAATAGAGCTATTTTCCCAGCTGGTAATGGTTATAGCTAGTGTGCATATCCTCTACCTGCTACTAATACTTCATTATCACAAATGGCTTAAGACTCCCTCCACATTAGACCCATCTCTTTTAAATATTTTAAATTTCCTTTGGCATTGTTCCTGACTCACCTGAAAAAAAGCAGTTTTTAATCCACATTGCTGCGGTCAAAAGTCAGCCTCCAAAATCTAAAAGATTAATTGCTTTTTAAACTTTATAGCCACCAGGTCATCAGTCCCCTTTAAGGCTCTGAATCATTGCCATTATAAAAAAAAAAAATCGTATTTATTTTTGTAATGAAGAATAAATACACCATTTTTTTTCTTCAATATTGACATTGCTCCCAAATATAGCTGTCGTCAGCATTGCATCAAGGCTGTACCTCCTGCACAAGCTGTCATTCATCCATCTCCACCAAGAGGCCAACAGCTAACAAAAAGATAACAGCAGCTACAAAACCTCACTTTTTACTTTGAAAAAGACTGACAATAGCAAGACAACAGAAAAATAATATATTTGCTGACTGGTGAAACGTGAGTGTTCCCTTTGCACCGAGACCGTTTATACGTTGAAGGACTATGACTTGTCAATCTCTGACACAGTTTGACCGCTTGGCTCTGATGCCTGCACTGCTGTGAAGAATCTTATTTCAGCCTAGCAGAGATGTGTCAAAGGTTTGCACAGAGTAAAGCAGAGCAATGTTAGCAAATGGATATTAAAAGAAGAGACCATTCAGTGTATACACAGCTAAGGGACTTGTTTCTGACTTTTTTTTTTTTAAAGATAGAAAAACAAGCTAGTGTCTCTGTATAAAGCAAATCTATACAGGAAATTTGGAAACTAATTAATACATTTTGCTTAGCTTAAGAAAAGTAAAGCTCATTAGCAAAAACTTGTGCTCTGCATGTTTTTAAACAAGATGTGTTCAGCCTCAGTATTGAGTGGATTTTAGTGGACATAGAGCCAAATTTACAATCACTCTAGTCACACATGTAAAATGGAGGACAAAAGACTTTGCGAAAAAAAAAACCCAGTGTAGATCCATTTAGCCATTATGCAGCCTTTGGAGACAGCAACACTTGCTGAGGAAAATAGAGGTATATTTGTTCTATCAGTTACATCTGAGACGAAAGACCTAAAAACTCAGCTGAAATAGCTTTACACAGGGCACATTAAAGGTGCAGCTGACTGAAGACTGACTGATACCAGTTTGATGACAGATATTACTGTACCAAAGGGATTTACTGATCTGACCAAGACTCTGGTGGCCATAGAAAACATGGCAACCAAGGAGCAGGGTAAAAAGAAACTAAAACAGTTAAAGTGTCTTTTATTTTCTTTTGTTTTTATTAAGTTTAAATGGAGTGTGTTTTGATGCCTTGTGTATGATTCCTGAACAAGCCAGGACAGGTTGGGGATAGCTAGTTAGTATGCTCCAGTAGATATCTGTTCAACAAAATACATGGACATCTTTGGTATAATTTCATAAAAGGTACTACTTCAGATTCTTTTAAATAATTTCGGTGTATTTTCTGACTGTTTTAATTCTGACTTTATTTTACACATTTCCCCTTTGACAAGAAACAGCAGTCTTCGTGGTCCACTTGTCTTCGTTATCAGGGTTTACTGCCTGCTGTGGCCAGAAACGATGCTATGAGCGAGCATTAACCAAAAGTGGCAAATTTTCAGGCCAGAAAACTAAACAAAGAGTAGAATGATGCTAACATCCTCCAAGATGGGAAAACTACAGAGTTGGGTGATAATTCTTTTTGAATTTATCTCTATTTGAGTGACTCCTGTCTTGTACAAGTCATCATGTTATCCATTTTGAAGGTTATTATCCCATTACATGATATTCCTCAACAGATTTCAAGTTGATATGGATTGGTCAGACTTGTCTTATACTCATATTGGTAAATACAGACACTTGGTCATGCTCCTTAGCATAACATTAGAGTCTGTGTGAGATCCACCAGACTGTCAACAGTCTCCATCGTGAACTTAACAGTGAGTATTAGTCATAAAAGCAATCATTACTGGGCCGCCGTTTAGCTCACTTGGTAGCGCGTGCACCCATATATATGCGAGGCTCGTGAGTTTGTATCCTGCTCCGACCATTTGCTGCATGTCACCCCCTCTCTCTATCTCCCCACTTCAACTTCAAAGCCCAAAAAAAAAGCCCAAAAAACAATCTTTAAAAAAGAAAAGGAACTATTTATCCAACATGCAGTCGACAGTCAGTGGTTCAAGACCGAGGCAAAACCGAAAAGTGAAACCTTATATACGAACAAATGATCTTTTCATAAACTTAACCAAATACTTTAGGCATCTAAGCTAAAACAAACTAAGACACTTTCACAGCAATGACCATATTAGAATGTTAATTTGGTGAAAATGAGGCTTTTCTAGTAAGACATTTAAAAGATGGGTAGATTTCTTTTTTTTTTCCTGAGTGGTTGTTGTTGATCCATGTTGGCTTACTCTCATTTCACAGCAACTGGACTAACAGAAGGCATCAAGTTACCAAGTTAACTTTGCAATTGATATCTTTGGTTCAATGTTTTCAGATGTACTGTTTTTTTGTTTGCTTTGTGAGAATGTTTATTTTGTACTTTTTTAAAGGAACATAGCTGCTGTTATCTGAATGCGTGGAAATAAGTGATATTTTGTTATTTTACATTATTCAACACAAATGGCCTGAATAAGATGATGTGATAACAAATAAATAATATTTTAAATAAAAGCTCTTGCAAAATGGCATTAATTAACTGAGACAAAGTTGCTGTTTAATTAATGAACTGAAGCTAAAGCTAAAACTAAGAATCGACTTTTCCTTTTGAATTTAAGCTATACAAATTTTAAATGAATATTCACAAAGAGAGACATTAATAATTGGGGGCCCCTTTAAGTGGTAAGTGGTAATACGATGTTTTGGTAAATTAAAACTAGGGCAACAGCCAGCTTCACACTGTAAATTCAGCAAATGTCAGCACATTTACCGTTCTCTCATGGCTGAGCTATTTAAAATCACATACATGAGTTCTTCTTCATCACTGCAAAAGCCCTAAGGTTAAGTTCTACACTGTGAAACCCACAATGACCCTTAGTCACGATTCTCCTTGTATAAAAGAAAGTCTTGTAAACACCACATAAAAAACAACACTATTCCCTCCACCTTTCATATCAGTTTGCCTGACTTTAATAATATGTAATTGCAACATGCTCACACTCCTGACATCTGCAGATGATAAAATCATCACACTCATAAATGTTAGATTAGTTTGTTTCCCCTCAGGCATCATTTGTGTTTCTCAGTAGAAACTTTATAGCTGTTAATAACATTGGCCTTTTCCTGTTTTCATGATACAGCTGTGTCTCCTGCCTTCACCAACAGTATCTACTGTACAGTACCGGCAACAGTCACTGTGTTTCACTACAGTAACCTACATTCAGTTTGAGGGAAACAAAATGTCACCAACCTGAAAAAAGACAAAAGACATTCGTTCACTGACTTGATGGCGGTGGTTGCAACAGGAAACTCTGTTACACATTGTAGATTTACTACCACAAAGAATATGACTATATAGGAAGCTGGTTAAAAATTAACAACGTGAAATCTAGAACTGGCATGCAATAAGCTTGGCTGAGTATGAATGGCATGCAATAAGCTTGGCTGAGTATGAATATTTAAGGCCACCCTGGCTATATCCATATACCACAAGAATTGTTGTTTTAGGAGTTACATGCTGTGAATATCTATAACATGGTACAGGGACTTAATTGAATCTGTGAAGTGTCAGGCAAACTGACAATATGGTGGACATGGGAGATAGTTGTGATAGCTTCAAGTTTTTGTAGTTAGTAAGCAAATTCTGGCAAGCCAGCGCAGTGCAGTTTTAAATTAGCTTTACAGGATTGTCTTCTGGCAAACTGAAACAGCTCCAGTTACAAGTCACATACCTGGTGCAGAGCTCCAATAATCTTACGGGTTTCTTGGTAAACAGTCTCCGAGCTCCAGTGATCATTAATGTGTTTCAGTGCCTCTGCAATCCGATTGTGTTCCCGAAGCCACAGTGTATGCAAAGTGATCAAGGGCAGACCTTCATTGACCCGACTGTCTCCAGCACTGAAACACTCCACTCTCTCCCTCTGTTGGTCCTGGTGGCAGGCTGAAGGCAGAGTGGCTACAGATGGAAGGTAGGGTCTGCCTTTGGGATCCTTGAATTGGTCGCTGACAGCGAGTTTGCCATTATATCCAGAGAGGTCACGCAGGAAGCTCTCCAGCTTTGGAGTGTTTCCATACACGACTGAAGCATCAATGAATGATGTGATAGCATTCATCTGTTGTCGCTGCAGAGCTCTTCCAATTTCAGGCCCAGTATTGATGAAGCAGGCTGGCACTGATCGATAAAAGGGCATGCAGCCATGTGCACAAGAGCTAATTTCATCTGTCTGTCAAAATGTAAAAGCAATACAGGTAATATAGCACCTTAAAACATGTTTTATCTATTTTATTTATTTCTGTGATGTTTATTTGTGTGGGGTAAAGTATATAGTGTGAACATATGCCACAAACCAGCTGTAGCCAATCGATGACCAGAGTGTTTTCATGTTTACCGGGTTGTACAATAAACGGCACAAGTATGACACTTCAGATTCCCGACTTCTTTATTATAAATTCAACACAACGTAGAGTCCAGGGGTTTTGAACTGAATCTTTATGCTAACTCACAATAACTGGCTGCTGGCTTGAATTTTGGGTTGTAAGTACCAATATGAAAGTGGTCTAGACTTAAAAATGAAAGCAAATAGGCATACTTTCCAAAATGTGGAACCATTCTTTTTAAATATCAAATTGTAACAAAGAGCAAGCACACTTGCTTTTACTTTACCTCAATAGGAAAGCATGGGTGCATATTTTCACATGTGGTCAAACAGTCGATGCCTGTCCAAAATGCAGCACTGCCAGAGGTTTGAGGAGTAAAAGTTATGTCATGGTCAATGTACTGGCCCCACTCCACCAACAAGTGAGAATAATCATTATCCATCTCTTTAGAGGAGCTCCTTAATATTTTCCTGCTGACTTCCCGTGCCTGTTGATACAATAGGATTGGTTATTGGATGACAGTGAGTGCTACCTTTTTACAACGTGCATTTGCATTTTCCCCTAGCTATATCTGCAGTGACTTGTCATTTGACAGTCATTGTGTTTATTGTCTCATCATCAGTGGAAATGAGCATATCATCTAGGGAAGGACCTATCATGCTATCATGTCCCACTGAGAGATTATAATGGATGATAGATTTGTTTGTGTGAACTAGTTTTTTTTAATTAATAATTATGTAACAAACAGATAAATGTGTTTAGCTCAACAAGGGTGTGTGTTATGTTCTCGTAAGCTTCTTTCTTCTTTCCATATCCTAATTTCTCCAACAATAAGGACTTTGGCAACTGATTAAAAATGGGTTATGCAATTCACCAATTATCCTAGGTATTATTTACTTGACCCCTTTTTATAAGACATGAAACAGTTAGGATCAGAGACTATTAATTATCTTAAGCACTCCACTAAATTATAATTTTTATATGGAGGTACACAGCAGGCTACATACAACTGATGCATAATTGATAAGTTCTTCCACTAAAGGACCTCAATCTGTGTAATGAGCGCATAAATTAAGAAAGCAATTGAATTCAAATATTAGCAGTTTCATCTACTGTTTGCAAGAAAATTGTTTATCCACATGGCTAAAAAAATACTTCTCAAGTTATGGTAATAGTGTATTTTAAAGCACAGGCCACAATATTCAAATGCAGCTGTAATCTGTGTCATCTCAGTCCCATTTACAGTTTTCCTGAATTGCTGTGGACTTTATCTGCTGTAAAACAGGTTAGGAAAATAAATGGAAAGCTACATTAACTTGGGTTTGCAGGGTGAGCTTGCATCATTTCTAATTTCTCCACCAAGACTTTTGTGTCTGTCAGGCCAGGATTTTGTAGATTACCGAGGGAAGTTGGAATCCATTATGGAGCCGTCCCCGATTCCAACCCTTGGGTTCTCTCTCTCCATCTTCGTATTCAGCTGGAAGCCATCTGACCAAGGGAGTGTTGGCTGCTCCCCAGAGAGGATTTTGCCTGACAAAAAGAATCATGAAGCATGTCCAAAAATACTACAGTGCAAAATGGTGTATTCTACTGAATGCATCATCTCTTGTTTTTAATAAAAAGGTCATCAAGAGTTTAGTGCACTGCATGTTTTTAATCAACATTAGCTAAGTGAGCTGTTCGCTAACTGTTAGGTACTTGATCACTGAGTGCTGTAGTGATTAAAGGTGTTGTCACTCACAGAATGTGTTCATTTGCTGTTATGATTTTTTCCCCTCGGGAAAACCATATGCTGCACAATAACTGATGGGCATTTTTTTTGTCAGCAAATCTGCTTCAGTGACAACAATGGTTGCTTTAATAGAATACTTAACCTTTGAACTTTAGCATTCATTTTTTATGACTTTGTCAAAAAGTTTAAAGCAATGTTTCTTGGGGGCTTGATGTTTCCTTAGAATAAATTCTACATATAAATATACAGTTTAAGAACTATGTATGTTCATAACTGCCATTTTTAAATGAAATAATCACTGAAAAGTCATTGATGACATGATCAAAAGGTAATGATGAGATGAAAGTTAAACATTTTAGATTAATTTTGATTTTAAAATGTACCCATCACAACACCTTACTCTGTTTAGCAATTTTTGCACTTTTTTGCTTGTTTTCAGTCATAATACTTGTCTGATGTACTACTAAGTCTTAGCATTTGAGTACCTGTGGCAGTGGATGAGTGTGGAGAAACATGGACAGAACCCCAAAAAGCAGAGAGACACAGTGAAGGGACAAATTGAGCGTATGAAGGTACTCAAGCTTTTGGGCACAAACCCGGAAGGCTGTTTGAAAAGGCAGAGTAAAAATCCTAATTCTAAAGAGGTTGAAAAACACTCAAAAGAGGTTTAAAAACAGGAAGACAATAGATCTCAGATAACATATTTAAGAAATACAGTCTATAAAGCAAAAGCAACTATAGGGCTGATGTGTGCTAGTGGAAACAGGTGAGGAGATGGGCACCCGAGACCAGGTGGTGTTATGGCAAGGCAGGAAGGAGTGACTGGTTACTGAAGTAAGGTGACTTGGATAGGGGGAAGAGAGGGCACCTGGTGCACAGGAGGAAAATGATGGTGAATGGGTTTGAGAAAGTGGAAAGGCAGTTGAACGGAGAGAAAGAGATGTAGAGTGTGTCAGTAACATGAGTAAATAAGCCATTCTTAAATCTTTAAATTAATATGAGTGATTGTTGTGGTATCTGTTGACCACAACATGAAAAGCTTTTCCTGCAGCTCATTAAATCCCTGCAGCCAGCTGAAGGCAGCCGGACAGATGTTAATAAATCTGTAGCTTCTGATTTGAGATGTGCTTCGCCAGTGTCCAATGTGATTACACACTAGCGTCTACTGACTTGATTGAGTCCCTTGCAAATGACACCAGGCTTATAAAAATTAATTGCATACACTTCTACATACATCAAGCAGGCATGTTATAACTCACTCTGTTGTTTATGTGGTAGTTATTTGATTTCAGTGGTTCATCAGTCTCATGTGTCACAGCCTCCTTTCCAACTTTCTTTTAAGCAAAAGTCGAGTTCTTGTTCTTGAAATGCAAAACAATGCAAATGCTGTTGTATCACATCTTACAACATGATGGGAACAATTATGACGTGAGAAAGACTACAGTAGGCCTAAACTAAAATTGCACCATAGCATTAAAAGAAAAAATTAATCACCAGCCTGAAAACTGGACACGCTTGTTGTTTTGCTCTGTCAAATAGTCTGGCCCTTCTTCCATTTAAACAGATTTCCACCTATTGTGGCCTGTGTCATGGGGCACGTATGGGGCATGTCTGATATATACCTAACATGTACACATTTGGCTCCTCTGATCGGTTGCGCCAGTGCTCAGGCTCAGAAAACTGAGTCAAAATGTCAAGCTTGGCACTGCTGATGACAACTGAATAAAAATTCTGGTACTACAGTGTCTTTTTTCTGCTACAAATTTTATTGCCGTTTTTAGCTAGAATTTGATTTGGTTTATGACCAGGGTGCAAGTTATTTCCCACTTAAAATTGCACCAAAACCTTCCCCAGATTGCGTGTGTTGCTCAGTGCCATGTCACATTTCATCGCTCTGATTGTTTTTTAAAAAGAATCTTTCTGCTTGCTGTGCTATTGTTCTCATACGTCACTGTGATTAGCACAGCTGTTTCCTAGAGATGACACCACTTATGTTGCTGGCTCAGAGTGTATTTATTAATCATCACACTGTTTGTTTTATATTCAACTTAATGTATTTACACAAGTCAAAATAGCTGTTTTTGTGCCCTGACCTAGCATTGTGATGCTGTAGTGCTTGCAAGATTAAAATAGGGTCCTGTTCCTGCATTATTGTTTTTTTTATTGTGTACAAAATATTTAACTTTCTAACAATAACCTACCTGTTATTGCAGAGGCCAGTTATGGAGCGGTACTCATTTACATGACTGTGCTGACAGATGTCTGGGTGTGTTGCAGGAAGACATTGGGAAAGCTCTGCTATCTGCTCCACGACCTCCCATGAAAACAGTTCTAGCAAACAGACACAACAGCAGAGAAAATTTTAGGATATTAAATGTAATTTCGTCTTGTCACACTTAAAAAAACATATCAAATCTAAAAGGAAAAAAACACTTGTTTCCAAATTTTCTTTATACAGACTGCCAATGACGATGTTTTGTTATACTGTTAAAATGGTTATAGTGAAAGTGGATCAATCAAGAAATTTTGTTTGTCTTAAAGTGGTTTGCACTGAAGGTTTTTTTTTTTTTTTCTTTTTCTCAAGGTGGGTTTGTCTGGCTTTAATGAAAGAAAGCAATTTTACCTGCTGCCTTGACATCCCTTTTATGTCTTTGTCTTGCTCTGTTCTTAAGGACTTGCAGAGTTGTTTGAAAAACCTCTGCCGCTCGGGAAATCTCCAGGGTCTCAGGCTCCGTTTGCCGAAGGAATGTAAACACATGTATGGAAGATGGTGATGTGCTTTGTCTGGGCACAGAAATTGACAGATAAAATGAAAGTTCTGGGTTTAGTCCATCTTCCCTTGAAAACTTATCTCTCTTAAACAGAGACAGACAATCTGACAATTTGTAAATAGTTCATTACTGTTTTCTAGAGTGCAGGAATGCTTCCTGTACAATTTGAAGGCTTTCTTGATATGAGGGTACAAGCAGTTCTCTGATGGATGTAGCTGGAAGATAAACACAACAACATGAAAATCAGTTAAATTGGCATTACTCACTCTCATTCTGTAACTACAGCATCTATGTACAGTGGTGGGAAGTAACCAAATATACTTACACAGGTAATGAAAAAAAGAACAACAATAGGAGACATACTGATCATGTCAAGTTTTAACATAAAAATATAAAAATAAAATGTTTTTTTCAATCTGTTTTGTTTTTGACTCCTGGATTTGAACCCCTTTTCACGTGATTTGCATGTCAGCAGTCTCATAAAATATTGTTATAAAGCTCCAAACACCTGTTACATGGTTTTATTTTAAAACAGTATGAGGGTCAAAGAGATAATATTCGCATATCAACAAAAACAAAGATAAAGGAACAGGCATTTTGAGTCAGAAGAAGAAAAATTAAGAAGAAGAGGAATGTTATACAGAGAGGGGATGAATAAATGAAAAAAACGGGGGAGTTTGTCATCAGAACCTAGCCCTTTATATAAACCCTTCATATAAACTTTGAAAGAAACAACAGGACACAGCGGCATAGCTGTATAAGTTTCTAGATACATCTGTGAGCAGCTATAAAAGGCTGCAAAAAACACAAAAAGCAGAAGACCAGATGTTGATGACTTTAGAGATTAATTAAAATGAAAGAATTCTGACACAAGGCACTGCCATTTGTGTGTATCAGAGCATGGGTTTTAAAACTGCTGACTTTCTCTAAAGCAGAACATAAATATGAATACTAAACAAGGGAGTTGTGCTTTTTTTCTGCTGTAAAAAAAGGGAAAATGGTTCATTATGAGATAAGAATTTGATTTCCTGACAAAAATTCCATGGGTTTATCTCTTTTCTCCATGTACCAGTGTTAAATCAAAAAGATTAAATAAGTATTTGTTTTATTTGTCTTTTTAATTAAAGGTTTGTATTACAAATATCATCCAAACTTTATACTTTATCATAGTAACTGGCCACATAGAATATTAAATAAATAAGTTAATAAATAAACAAATGAATAAATAAATAAACAAACAAACAAATGAATGATACTTACAGTTTAAGTGTCTTGCTTGATCACTTGAAACACTTGGAGAAGTAATGCACAGCAAAATACATATTAGAATTCCATTGACATAACAAGCCATTTTGTGGGGAGTTTACAGAGGAAAGCTTAAAGTTTCTTGGTGACATTGAAGACTGCTCTGCTGTGTACACTGTTGAACCTGTCCTTATACAGTCAGATGAAACCCACTGTGAAGGTCAAGTGAACCAACCCACAATAGAGTAACTCAGAGTTTCTCTTGTCCTCGGCTGACTGAATTGGAGAAAAAGAAAAAAAACTCTTTTCCTTGTACGACTTGGATGTTTGGGAAGATTTAACTTAAGTGGCTTTGTCACCACATATCAAAGGATTTTACTAAAGATTTATGCTGTGAGGTCCTTTTCAAGTTTTTGCAAATATTTTATAAGATTACAAATTTTAAATGCCACTCAGAATTTTTGATGCAAGAAAGTGATGTAACAAAATTAATACTTTAATCAACAACGTTTTAAGTTGCAAAAGCTTGGACTACTCTGGGTGTTGGTGACCTGCTAGCTGATGAGCAAAGACACTCTAGCTCATCTAGTGAGTCACAATAGCTCTCATTTATTTCTAAGGCTGTTTACTCCTCATGGCAGTATGTTTACTTTTATTCCTTAGAGACTTAAGTTTACAGAAGTAGAAAAAAAAAGCTCTCTTTGCTAGCAGACCTCTGAGCAGTCAGTTAGCAACCTTGTAAGCTTGGTTGCTAACAAAAGAAAGTTCAGCTTTTTTCTTAACCCCTGCAAACAATTTCTCATTAGTGGAATACTTTATACTTTAACGGAGAAGATTCAGTTAAAGCAGATGGTGCAACACAGTGTCTAAGCTACAAAGCCACTTAAGCTTTGACCCATTGGCTCGGCTTTCTCCGAGAAGCTACACCTTCTAGATATCTTTCTTTTGTTCTACA
>JAQNCA010000007.1:19307174-19325752 GCA_029783725.1 Acanthurus tractus
GAACAACATTAAAATGCCTTATTTTAACCAACAGCATTAAATATGTAATGTTATCTGGAAAAATGTGTAGCTCTTCAACAATTTGATAGTTTAAAAATCAACTGATGGCTGCATTTAACTAAATCCCAATTATATAACTAAATATAATTGTTAAATGACTTGCGCAGTGTGATTTATGCCTAAAACTTGGGTTTGAATTTGCACAAGACTTGTTGGACAGTTAGGTCAGATCTAGAAGGCACAGGCAGAGGTCGATTTAAGTCTTAGTTTTATGCTATACTGAACTCTCTTCTGGTCCGCTGGGAGAACAGTCCAATACTTACTTTTCCTTTTAGCAGGTTTTTTTTTTTTTTGGCTGTTTGTTGTTTTTCCACTGACTCTTGAAGTATCTGGCTTTTAAGCAGTCAATTGCTCACTGCGCTCATCATCTAGAAGCTAATTTTGTCCGACTGCTGTTTGTGTGTTGAGCAAGCAGCATACCATGAGCTTATCGGGACTTTATTGCTGAAAGCAGCTGCCTTATGTAACAAAAACCAATATAAGAACAGAGTAAACCAAAAACAATAAAGTTGTCAGTTAAACCCTAAAGTGCCAAAAAACTTCAGAAGTCAGAGTCATGATAACTTACTGTAGATTTGTCACATCAAGAAAAACCCTTAAATAACTTTGTCATTTGTTCTTATCAAATATTGATCACAGCCTTATAAAACAAAGTTGTTGTTTTTTTTAATCAAAACAATTTTTTATCAGATTTTAGAGGTAAAGGAATGAGACAAAAAACAGATGAAGCAAACTAAAAATCTAGTTTGGAACAAATGTTGTCGCTCAGTATTTGAAGTACTGACTTATTTATCATTTAATTATGTAACAAAGTGAAATGAATTGGATGCCTGAAGTTGAACTTATCATTTGTTTTAACCTGATAAACAGCATTTTTAAAAAAGTGCATGGTATGTGTCTCGACCAGAACTGTAATGCTACTTGCCAGTGTTTTGGTGTGCACTTTTGACGCACTAGCATGTGTGCACGCATGGTTTGGTGTGGCTCATGTTGAAAGTTATATAACCACTGCTTTTATGGATTGCAAATTAAAGTAAAATAAAATTGACAAGAACAACAAATGGGAATCTCTTGCCATTTCTATCTGTTTTATTGCTCTGTCAGCCATTTATATTTACTGACTCTCCTGCATGACATATGCTTTTAGTGATAACTGATCTTTAAGTGCTTTGAAAGTGTTCAACTTTCAGCGAAATAATGCAAAGGGCAAATTTTCTTCTCTCTCACTCTGAGAAAAAAGTATCAGTGGGTTGTCTGATGCACTCCTGTAGCACCTCACATCCATGTTATTTACCAACAAATTCACTAGAAAAATACCAGAAGTTATACATGACACAATTTGACTGCTTGCTGTGAACCAAAAAAACCCCCATCAACGGCATGTTGTGTTTCATCATCTCCAAAAAAGACGGAGTAAAAAAATGAATGTGGACATGCAGGCTGGACAATTTGTACCCCCCCTGTACTCTATCAGCAATGTTTATGTTAAGCGCATATCCAGTCAGTTTGAAGGTCATTCAAGTTGGACTCTGCTGAGGGCTCCTGAGAAGCCGCAGGAGGGTCGCCTAATTGGCTGGAGAACATGGAATCATAAACAAATGGAAATACTTCATCACTTTTATGAGTTTCCCAGAAGATGGTGTCCCACATTTGCATCATTAAAGACTGAAAAAAATTCTACATTATCATTTTCCACACTGTGTTCTTTTATTCTGATGGGGAAGAATTGCTGACTTAAGTTTAGAGTCACTTAAGGAGTACAGAGTCTCTAAACAATGCCTTTATTATCTGTGTGAGCGAACGCAACCAGTGTTCACAATGCACAAGTCATCCAGTTACACTCTGCAGCTGGATTTTGGAAGATCAACCTGATTTCTCATATTTGCAATACAAATATATTTAAATATCTCAAATAGATTTAAGCCATATTTAAGGTCAATGATAATAATTAAACAGGGATGTGTGTCAGTCTGTTTCCCTCAACTAAATTTCAGACTGTCCTTAATTGTCCTTCACTCTCAGCTTGGCATTTTGACACTGATTTCAAATCCAGAGCGAATTCAGCCTCATTTGCTGGCCATCGAGCTAACTGTGTGACTGCAGCATCAAACAGCTCTGCCTATTATCATCCCCCCTTTGAAGCTAATGTTGTGTGGTGCAGCAGAGGAGTTCTGCACTGGGACTTGATATTGTTACAGCAAAAGACAAAGAGGGCGACGTGTCCATTTTTCATCTGTCCTGCAGCTTGTTTTTGCTTCTGTGCTGGAGAAATTCTCCACTTATGAAGCCTATACATCTTTACTATTTACAACAAGTGATGCAAAATAGATTAACAGTACCAAAACACACAAAATCAACTTGATTATTGGGACTTTCTTACTAACTTTCTTCCTTTCTCTGAGGTGGTGATCCTTCACACAGGATTCTTATCTTGGTAAGGGCTGAAACCTTTGCTCCTGTGCCTCCTTAGCCTCCTACTCTACTGGTTCCTATCTATCATGGAGCACAAGGTGTACAGAGGAGACAAAACCTGGATACTTAATGTGCAGCTTCTTCAGGATCCTCTGCCAAATTAACAATTTCATCTTAACTGAATTTAATATCTTTCATTAACAAACATTTTTAATAATGATAATTCAATAGACTGAATTATTTTGTGTGAAACTTGACTAGCATTTGACAGTCAAGCTAAGCTCACCACCCATCTCCAACTTTGCACACGCAAATATAAAACTTAAAGCCCCTGCATTGATTCATAAAGCCATTCATAAAGTCTGCATGGATTACCATATATCTGCTCCATTGTCCCCTGCATCTAATATTGAAATGGCTTAACCAGTGTCCTCTCTTTAATGGTAAATGGGCTGCATTTATATAGCACTTTTCTATTCACCACTCAAAAGGCTTTTATAAATGCATGTCAACATTAACACAACATCACCACGCATTTATAGACAAATAGCAGTAGTTGGTACTTTGTGTTCTAAGTACCAACCTGCTCATTAAAAACACATACACTCACATTGATGGAAGAGCTACCAGGAGCAATTTGGGGTTCATTATCCTCGACATGTAGACTGGAGGAGCTGGGGGCCGAAGCTCCTGAGCCACAGCAGCTTCTGTGCACTTGCTTCCTTCTTTGTTTATTTTTATCCTCTTCCAGCACACATGCCATTTAGGATGATAAATATGGCAGATTTACTTCTCAAAGTTATTTGTGGTTTTGGAAATAATGTCTACCTATGTAGGGTTATGCAACCTGTTATGCCCCCCCAAAAAAACAAATGCACAGGGCAAATGAAATGTTAACACTTAACTCTTGAGGTAACACTCAGTTACCTCTAAAGACAGCCAGCTAATTTGCCAGAAATGCAATTGCAGTTTTACATTAAGCAAATAATTACGTGGTTTAAATCAGACCTTACAAAATAGGGGTTAATGAGTGTCCAGTCAGTCTTCCTCTGTTAAAACAAATGGACCTCATGATTACAACTAACTTACTGAATCTCCAGGTAAAGATTCTTTGACATTTGTCACTTTTTACTATTATCAAGATGAGAAATTTGTAAGTGTACTGATTATATTTCACCCTGCCAATACAGAAAAAACAGGGAGTTTAGCAAATCATCCTACATTACTTTGTGCTGTTTACAAGGCTCATTATCAGAAGTTAGATCACCCTAATTTTTTGGGAATTATCACCATCTGCTGGATTTCCAGTGTACAAACTGCTCAGCCAAACCTACATTATAAAAGGAGGTGCTTTAAGGCAGGGCCATATTTTACAAAATCACTATCACTATTATCATTATCACCAAGACTTGATCTACGGACACAATCCACACACACGTCACTTAGTAACATAATTAACCTGCGATAAACTGTTTGTGACAGAAATGTCTGTATTCTAGATCCCACAGTTTGCCATTTTTATACTCTTTGCACACGACCTGAAGCCATTGGACCTCTTCTATTTCTCTTTTGCTCTTTGAGAATTTGTTTTATTATTAGTGTTTGACTTACAAAATGCAATGCAGTAGCTTTTAGGCATGGTGCCACTATTTTTTCCATTTGGCACAGGCAACCTTTACATGGCAGTCCTTGTAGGCAAATCCCACCACTCAGCAGCCATCTTGGCAGTGTCCTTGGGTACTTATTTCTGGCTAAGACAAACTGGCTCTAATCTAAATGAATGGGGAGCCATACGTTTTCTCTCAATAATCACTGGGATACATTAACTGCATATAGAATTGCCAATCAAATCTAATGAAAAACATCTAATAATTCTGGTGACTTTTTCCCAGTACAAGGTTTTTACATCATTTTTCCCCAAAAGGTTTTATTCCTGCGATGCATGAGCAAGGTTTCACAACACTAAATTCTTTTTTGGCTTCATTTAAGTAGCAAACATGATTGGCCAAATGTCTTTCCGGTCTGGCTATTGTAAAGCAAATAATATGCTTTCAGGGAGGGGGTATGTGTAATACAATCATCTTTTGTGGTGACATGGACTTTTCTGTTTAAAGCTTTAAGTGGATTGTCTCTTATATGATCTCCACTTGTTTTTACCAAAAACCCTGGAGGTCACTGTAAAAAATGTATTTATAACTGTAGACTTAATCTCTGTTCATTTCTTAATATTTTCATAGTTATATTACTTTTATTGTTTAATTGTGTAGCATTGAATCTGTGTAAAATAAAAGTATAATGTCACTTTTTTTTCTTACAAAGTCCAAGACAACAGCATCTGCAGAATAGGCTGTATAACATCATTACATCAAAGGACCTCTGAATTCTACCATGACTGAAAAATATATGTATATTTTCAACATAAAGATATTTTAAAGGCCTTTCATGGCTGTTGTTAGGAAGCACGACTGTGTGAGACATTTTCTTCTTAACTGCAAATGGAGTTATTAATGCAGCATTGTGAAATGGCTCACTCATAAAATAAGAATTTAGGACTCTGAAAAAAGCCAGTTTGTTTTCCGTCCATGGTTGGTTTGCTTGAGGCTCATTTTTGCCATGCACAGTTGCTTAGGGAAATTACAGTATGCAGTGCTTCAATAGTGCAGTGCCCACAGAGCCTCGCATGAGGGAAATACAATGTGCTCTGATTTTCAAACTGTGGCTGCTGAGTCAACACATGAATTAAATATTTCTTTCAATGATTCTCCTTGTAACAACGACAGTGTGCCGCTGCAGCATGATGGTGGTCACAGGTGAAGTGTTTTAAGTCAACATGTAAACGACTAGAGAGTGCTGGCACACTTGTTGATTAAATATTGATACTGTCGACTTTGAGGACGACCAGTTATAAACTGGGAAATTATTTGTTAGTAACACATGCTGAACACATGAAGCAAGTACAGTCACTCCCATTATCATCTGTTCTTTGCTACTCAACTGCATCGTAAAAGGATCGCAATATTCACTTTCTAACATTGCATTCTTGAAGTATGGTATTTTTTGATAGATGTGACAGTTTTCACTCGAATCCTGATAAGAATGTCATCAAGTGTACAAATTCAAAACATTTTTTTTCAAATAAAAGTCTTTTGCTTCAAAGAGGATCAAATGTACTGGTAACAACTAATAAAACAAAGACCAGACTAAAACCAAACTAACCCCTCCCCTGATAAGCCAGATGTCATTTTGATCAGGGACTGTACAACCAAACATGTATGACTGAAAAACTGAAAACCTAACTTTGGTTGACACATCTGTGAGGGACTTAACATCTGTTACCAGTCATCCTCCCACTCAACCAGGTAACATGGGGATTGTTATTCCAACTGCGAATTTTGACATCTTGCAAAGGAAAACTGTCTTGGAGTTTGGAAAAAATAAAACTTTTGCCTGCTACTGGAGAAACCAAGCGACTGTCAGTTGCAACATGTATTTATTTCAGACCCTGTGCCAACCTTGGGGAAAGAAATTTGAATCTTTCAACAGACTCCTTGCCTTGAACACATTGCTGACAGCCAAATGCCTCACACTTTTGAATAAGCTGATTGACAATTTTGTTATCTTTTGGAACTGTAAACACTGTATTAGGCCTGATGGGATCCACCCAAGGATCAGTGGGTGCAGACTGCATGGTGCCAACCTGCGTCATTGATACTGTTGGAACGTCACAAGAAAAAAAAACATGAATGCACAGATAAGTGCTAAGGACAGCACTTGCAGATCCAGAGGGACAGCCTGTGCCTCTCCAGCCTCTGCTGATACTCACAGCTTCACATCACACAAGGCTCTCAGCTGATGTCAGTATCCCACCATCCCCTCTCCCCCCTCACTCACAACAACCTGCAGGGGACTCAAGGGGACCCCTAATTTATCAGGGAGTTAGTTAAAGCTGCCATGTTGACTCTTAGTGAAATTGATGAAAAAGCAGCAGTAACCATAAACATCATCATTCAGATGTCTATCAGAGATGAGAAAGGCTGCATTCAGTAATCCTAAACAGCCGGTGGCATGGTAAAGAGAGTCACTGCAATAATAGACCCTCTGGAACATGTTTTAGTTATCTTAAATTTGTTACAATCACTGTCTTTTCCAGTCACAGAGGCCCAACAGCTAAAACTAGCTCCTGTTTTGACTTTCATTCGGAGGTACAAAGTGAACTCAAAGCACACGACTGTTTTATCTAATCTGACTCTGAGTCTGTTGTCAGCCACAGACTGTGTCAGTGCCTTTAGTAAACTAAACTTAGCCTTATTAAACATCAATTCTACTGCTGGGAAGTCACTATTATTTGTGATTTTCTTATCAAGAATAACCTGGATTTTATGCTTTTAACCGAAACTTGGTAAAATGAAAACAATATTTTGTGTGGTGACTGATGTTGCCCTTTCTGATCGTTCCTTTGTTTTCTTTGAAATTACCACTTTAGCTGACACCAACAGAATTTAAACAGATGAAATCAGAGACATATTTCCAGGCTTGTACTTCCACACCCGCTCTGCCCTCAGCTTCTCTCTGTGGTCCTGTAAACCGTTTCTATTCCAAAGTTTTGAATGTTATGGCCGCCTTTGCCTCTGTGAAGATCAAAGTTTTCTCTAATAAAAAAAAAGTGCCATGAAGTGCCACACTAGTTAAAGCTCAAAGGAGTCTATAAAAAAAACAGAACACAGGTGATGAGAAAAACAAACTCCAGCTTCATTATGACACCAATTAAAAGAGACTTTGCATTTATAACCAAAAAACAGAGGGTGAGTAGTCTGTGTTTTCTGAGATTATCAATAAAGACAAAATAATGTAGACACCTTATTTAATGTTGCTGACAGACGAATAAAGCCCCCAGTATGAGTCCCACCTGAACTGCCATCCAGTGACTTGGTGGACAGCAAAAAAGCTTCTTCTTTTACAGATAAAACACTGAAAATTCAACAATCTCTAAGTCAAGCAAAAAATGCAACTTTACGTCTCTGATTAATTTAGCACATTATCAACCCCTAGATTTTGAATCCTTGACTGATCTTGTTTAAATTTTTAAGCCCACTACCTACTACTTGAAAGACTGTCTACAGTGTTTTTAAAGATAGTTTTTACTGCAGGTAGTTCATAGTTCTCCTCATTTAGTTTTACCATAGGGGCCCTCAGACTGCACTTTGATAAACCTCTAATCTTAATGCCTTAATACCCAACACTTTCATGGTCCAACACAACATTGAAATGCTTTTGCTGCTGGATTTTAACCACATGACAATCTTAAGGTCTTAAGATGTTTGTCTAGGCAGTAACGCATCGAAAATGTCTGTTTCGTGCTACTGGATTACAGTGCTGCTATGACACATTTGACCATAAAATACTGCATAGGTGGGTGGGCCTTTCTGGGACTGTGCTCAATTGGTTAATTTTAAATTTACAATAAAGGAAGTACTTTGGTTGAACTAGTAATCATCAATCCTGTCATTAAACACCACTCCCCTTCTTAGCATCTACATGCTCCCTTGCTCAGTTTATAAAACAATACAAAATCTCCTGCAGTATTTGGGAAAATGGTACTCTACCCTTGAATTTGCAAAATAAGTGCAATTAACAAATCAAAAAGTGGAGTGCCAGTTTTTTTAATAACTGGCACAGAAAAAAATATTAAAAATTGTTTGTGGCCCAAAATGCTACAGCCAGAGTCCTTACTAACTCCAAAAAAGTGGAGCACATTACACCAGTGCTTAAATCACTGCACTGGCCTCCTGTGTGTCAAAGGATATATCTTAAAGTCATTGTACTTAGATAAAAACACTGAGTGGACTCTGGCCTAAATACATCTCTGATTTACTTTTTATCTTATGAAGCATCTGGACCCCTCAGGTCCACTAAGACAAGTTTACTCAGTGTATCAGAATTAAAACCAAGAAAGGTAAAGAAGCTTTAGGTTCTACACTCCCCGTCTTTGGAGGAAGTGTCTTGAACAGTTAGTGGATGTAATGTTAAAAGAAGCATAGCATTGAGCAAACAGGCAGAGAAGACAGATGCTACAACAACTGCTAGCTAATACAAAAAATCAAGGTAAATAATGCAAAGATGAACATTTTTTGAAAGTTGACTTTGCAAATGTTTTATGAGGACAGAATTCACCATGTTTGTCATACATCAAGAAAACACAGTGTTTTGAGAGCTGTTTGATTTAGCAAACGCAAGTGGGTTAACTTCCCAACCTTTCGTAATGAGCAGCATCCAGCTGCTTCTCCAATGTTTTTTAGTACGATGCATTAATAACATCAGTATTTGTACAGCATGAAATAGAGATGGTTTAATCAATTATTAATGAACAGAATGGACAGAGGAGTGTCAGAGATATTAGTAATTACATCTATGCTTTTAACTTTACATTTACAAGAATAAATAGGTCATGCTGCTGTACATGAAACATAAAGATCCCCTCGACAATTAAGCAGTTTTTTTTTAATCTGCTATGGCACAGAATGAAGTAAAGAATTAACAAGTCCAATAGAATTCTGGCTCTAAACTTTCACTGACCCCATGAGTCATAAAAATATAAAGGAATTAAACCTGATTCCTGAGCCTTTCAGATTGATAGATTTTGCCACAGAGTCTGTGCCCTGACAAACAGTAAACCATACTGCTTGCTGGTAATGTACTTACATATTCTCACATAAACTATATCAAAGGACAACTGGTGAAATCGGGATTCATTTGATTATGTTTGGTTCCCATATTGACTCTGAAAGGATTTCAGTCTGCTGGCGATTCAGATATCTCATGACAGGTGTTCTGTTTTGTAATATTTATAAATGTCCCTACTTAAGTGTCCCAGGCAACGAAGCCCTCAGGCCTCATAGTGTTTTTAGCCTTTATCTTCGTCTGGCTGCACATGAGGGGTGAAAGGGTGGGAATGGGCCATAATTATAAAAAGGCACTGCTGGCCATTTCATGAAGAACCTGAGCTGACAAATGGCATACTTTCTTAGTTCCTAAGTACAAAGTGTTGTTATGACTACATAGAGGGGTTGAAAAGCTGAAAGAAAAGCAAAACAAAATAAATAAACAAAAAAGATACTACAGACATGCATATAAGAATAAAAGTCAGATATATTATTTTATGAATATTTCATATGAATATCAACAAATTGAAATCTGCTGTTTTATTTGTGGAAGCGTTACTTTCAGCTGATTCCTCTGAGTTCTCCAATCATATGACTAACTGAGCTGAACATCTTATGAGTCAAGGAATGGCAGTAATGCATTACAAATAACACACAAGCAAGAAATTGTTATTTTTAAAGGAAAAATTATTTTTAGTGTTCTTTTTTAAAACTGTACTTCTGCTCTTAATACTCATGTACAGTTTTGAGACAGTAATCTGCTCTCAACGTTTCCAAATTTGCATTAATCTCATTAAAACAACTTGTCTGTTTTAAATCAATGGATTGAGTTTTCTTGGGGTATAAAAGAATTTATAAACTTATAGTGAATTAGTCAAAGATATGTATGCAGTTATTTTACAAATAAATTAAGCTGTGCTATGAGTAAGTAACATAGTACATTTTTATTACTTGAGTAGATTTCTCATGTATAGATTTTCAGTTGTCTATGGAGCATTCTGATTAGTCTTTCAGGTCATGTTGGTGTTTGTGAGGCTTCTGTAATAATTGTAAACAATGAAACTGGCAGTCGCTGAGTTGTCAACAAGGAGAGCATATTTACACAAATAAGCATAAAGTGGCATAAATATGTTGAACAAAGAAAGGATAATCCATGCATCTGATTTGTGCAATTTGAGACAGTGTAAGACAGGAGAAACTGTGTGTTGTGAATAATTAATACAACCTTTTCATCAGTTTGTAGATATCTCAACCTGCTGCATTCTCAGGTGGTGCTGTATTCACTATTTCACAAGTGGAAATCACACACCAGCAAGGGCCAGAGCAGCAAAGATCTATCTATTTTTATTGTTTTAAGCACATAAATAGTTTTGTGCTCAGAACACTGCCTTTTACTCTTTTGAGTATCTAACACAGCGCTGTTATGTGGTACTCACACACACAGGACCAAAACATGATTCTATAACCATTCAGCTCACTTCCAACCGCACTGGTTGGTTAAATATTTTTTCATTATGTCTAATCCTTAGTCACTCCACTGCCTGCCAGTTTTCTACTGCAGGTGGAAAAATCTGACAAACAAAACCTTCTAAACTGTTGAAATATCTGAATGAAAGTTAACATTAACCAAAAACAAGCTTGTGTAAAGATTTCTTGCTCATATGAACTGATTACATCAGTGTGATTAAATACATAATACCTCAGGCCTTAAACTTTGCTGTGTGTCAACAAACAACATAGTCTTGAATTAATGTCAGGTGAGTCACAAAGAGGATCATATTCTAGAGATTACTTTTGTGAGGTAGCAGATTCATTTGTCTGTTCCATGGCAGTAAAAAGAGCAAATAATGACATATTACACAGTTATTTAGCAAGAGTAAAATGAATGCAGGTGTATTGAATCTACAAGACACAACTGGCCATGAGTGGGAGCAGGGGACAGCAAACCAAAGCATGACAATGTAGATAGTAAAAGGTTGATCAGAACTAAACATCACGGGGGCAAAACCTATAAAGATGAGGTCTGGTTTCATCATCAGCCTTTGAATATTCTCCATTGAGTGTTCATGTTTGAGCTCCTTGACAGACGTGAGATGCCTGCCTCTGAGAATTGCTTAACAATGCACTTTCCACAAGAGCTGATCGTCCTTACACTTTAAACATACTTGCTTAAGAGGCAATTTAATGGCTCATTGATGTGAAGACTAATTCTTTAGGTTACTGCTGCTAAATACATTCAAAGTAACAATAACATTTATGGAAAACTGAGTGCTGCCTAGCTTTCAATTTCAAATTAAATTAATTTCTTAACAGGAAAAATTTAAAACAGCACTGAACAAATAATGTGTCAACAGAAAAGACTTCCGCTCAAGGAATAACTTCTCACCGATGAAGCATTAAATTGGCAAGAAAGGACAGCACTGATTAAAGCATTGCAGTATTGTATTTATACACTTTTGTGAAGGTGGTTAACCAGAATGTAAGCAATGCAATCTAACTGTGTTATAATAAAAATATAAATCTAAAAACACATTAAGTGCAACAAAGATATGACTCTACTGCTACATCAGTCGCTCAATCATGTTTTAGTATTCGGATCTCATCCGTGACAGTAGTAGAACTGTGGGTTGAGGTTTAGTATTGAGCGAATCCACTTCAAATGTAAAGTGCAGCTCGCAGCAGGCATTATTTAGCATTATTTAGCCAGGATCACAAACACTCACAGAAACATCTGATGGAACACAGATGACCACAAGCAGAGACAAAGAGTATTTTACTGTTGAAATATGGTTAATTAGAATAAAGGCCTTGTGGTTTTCTGCATCGCCAAACAGTGAAGTTGCAGTTTACATTATTGTCTGACCAGACTCAAAGCCTATGCTGTGAAGACTTTGGAAGAGTTTAATAAAGGGTATGAAGTGTTTTTTTTTTATTATTTTAATTGGAAGTTATTACTAACATGCAAATTTCATGTGAATGATTTCCAGTGGGAAACATGCTGTCTTGACTTAGGGGCCACACACAGAGGAGTGATGGAGAGCTTTGTCACATGCAGCAAAAGCAAAAGCTGAAGCTTAATTTAAAAAAAAAAAATCAAAGAGTTTTTTGTGGACGACATTGAATCAAATATGGATGTTTCTGCAGATGCTTTAAACACATCTTTAATCAGGCAGCAGAATAGATTTATACTATCAGCCCAATTCTGAGTTAAGCACCAAAAATTAGTGTCACAAATTTTGTATCCGACCACATGTGAGTCAAGGTTACAGTCTCCTTCTCTGTTCCTGAGTTACTCCTCAGTAATAATGGCCAGATAAGGATTTTAGTAAGACATCTAGATGTAACCGTGATGTTGACCTTTGACCTTTTGGATATAAAATACCATCTTTTGTTAGTATTTTATATTAACAGACATTTGTTAAAAATTTTGTCAGATCTACTTAAAACTTTCATATGAGGCCAAAAGTCTGATTTTTGTGCCAAACTTGAATAGATTCCCTCAAGGCCAACCTGTGCTCAGTAAATTGGACAGATGTGCAACCTGAAAATGTAAAGCCTGGTCATATCTTTCGCCAGCACAAAGGCTTATAAACACTAAATCACCAAATCATTAGCATTAAAACCATTATAAGGGCATTTTAATTGTCAAAGCTTTACTCCCTAGAGTAGGATGTCTAAATATTTATATGATTGCAAAATCTTCTTCCTTGTTATAACTGTGAATAATTTAGTTGTTCATATTTTCTCAAAGCTTTTCTATGTTGTCTTTTGTGCTATCTGATATCTGTATTGGTACTTTGTATTTATATTGTAAAAAATTGGATGTCACATCAACCTAACAATGTTAAGGGTGCTATTGTTATGTTAATTTAATGGAAATGTAACAGCAAAACAAAGTGCATATAAGTGCTACAATATTTGGGAAAAATACCTCATAATGTTTTATTTTTAGCCTCAGATTTTGCACTCTGTAGAATGCATAGCTGCTGCTGTCACTGGGGCTGTTTGTGTTACTTATCTGCCTTCCGGCTCTGAAAAACTAAACTTAAGGCAGACAAAGTAATGCCCTGGTCTTAATTTTAACACACATCAAATGCATCATGTCTCCCTTTGAGGTTGTGGAAAAGGGTTTTTTGAAAGCTTACCTGCTTTGAAAAGTCCTTTAATCCAAGACGTTTTGAACACATTTAAAAACAGCAACAACATTCTCAACTTGCTGAATCTTAAGCAGCAGAAAGAGATGTCATGTTACATATGGGAATACTTACTCGTATTCGCTGCACTTCCAAGAAGACAGCTCTTTGGAAGGACTTCTCCCAGATAGCCAGGTCAGTGGCCAGCTCTACCCTGAAGGTGTGGCTCTGGCCGTGGCCGACCAGAATGCTGAAGCACAGAGACTCACTGTCTTGCTGCTCAGGCGAATGCTCCAGCCCCAAGTAGAGCCTCGCCTGGAGCCAGCAGTCCTCTGTCATCCACAGCTGGAACATAACATGTGAATTATTGTGTGATGGGGATGTCTCTTCAGTCTTTGAATGTTTCATTCATTCTTAATTCTAAAGTTAAACAAAGAACTCTCTGAGAACCTCCTGGTTTGTGGATCAGGAATAAATATCACCTCAAATCAAGAGAGCCATGTTCAACGGGCCTCATAAAACGCTATTCTATCTGGTAATAAGATAAAAAAACAACAAAAACACTGCAGTGATCAAATTTTGAGTATCATGCTGCTCTTAACATACCTTGTGGACCTTGAAAAGAACCTCATAGAGGTTATATGTTGTTTCAGCGTGTCCCCAGTCAGCAGGACTGATCTGAGAAATAAGCATCAAGGAACGTGAGATGAAGAGGCAGCAGATCAAAACAAGCCTTTCTGCACTTGTAAGAAGCACCTCCTTATCCAAATACAACATGCTAATGAAAGTTAAGCAGGTAGCTTTTGTTGTGCGAGTGCCTGGATGACAGCCATTGTCACTGATCTGAATGGATTTATTCTGTGGACGGATTTGACATGCAGAACATTTACAAGTTATTGAAAATATTATCAAAGGACACACTCCGATATCCTCAAACTGTAGGGTAAATTTACATTGGATACCATTTCTATAGTAAATATAGGAACATGATAAACATTGAGTGACTGCATGTGAATCAGTGAGACAAAGACATCACACACTAAATAACTGGGTTACAGTGTGTGTCCTATTGGCCTTAAAAAACTATCAATGTGAAAACTAACATTATTAATACGAAACCAGTTAAAATAAAAAAGGGTTACAATAATCAGAGAGTGGTGTTATTGTTTCTGTTTGTATCAAGAGTCATAAAATTTACCCGGTGTTGATATTGACTACTAAATTTCTGGTGTTGTGACATTCCAACAGCATAAAGACACCCCGCTACCACAAAGATACACAAAACAATAACAAAAGGGCACATGACTATTACAAAGATACACACAGCAAAGGGACATAAGCATATAGAAAAAAGCACAACCCTCCAACAAAAATACACAAAACTACAAAAGAACACACCACCAACAAAGAGACAAATCAACCATAAAAAGACACAAAACTATCACGAAGAGACGCAAAGTCGCAGAGAGACACATAATGAATACAAAGACACAATTTTCTCCGTTCAATCTGGCTGTGCTCTGATACTTTTTACAAGTCTATGCCCAGAGGCCCGTCCACTATGTCTGTCTGTCATCGTCTAAGTACCCAAATCTAAACCATGATCCTGCCAGTGTTT
The DNA here is from genome assembly GCA_029783725.1 of Acanthurus tractus. NCBI lineage: Eukaryota > Metazoa > Chordata > Actinopteri > Acanthuriformes > Acanthuridae > Acanthurus > Acanthurus tractus. Next base: position 19,322,057 of record JAQNCA010000007.1, read on the forward strand.
CCTCTTAATGTAGAGGTTGTTATAATGCGCATTTTACACGATGAATAAAGTTAACTGTGTGGACTTTAAGGCCCATAGTTACTATTTTAAAACCCAGGTCTTAAACGGAGTCATAAACCTGGATCAGATAACCGTATCATTGCAGTGGTGTAAAAGGAATCATTTAAGTGGTGCTTCAAATATTCCCACATTAAAATAAATGACTATGGTAAAAGTTCACAGCATGCTACGCTGACCAGTGAGCACATTTGTACATTGCATTCATGCTAACCGAGGCTGACTGAGGAGATTTTGTTTTCCAGGATGTGTTTCATGAAAGCATATTTGCTAATGCTATCCTGGTGCATAATCAAGCCCTTTCCACCTTGGGGAAATTGGCCACTGCCATATTTCAACAAAAGCCAGAGGACAGGTCTGGCATTTCAAAACCCACAGCTGCATGAGGCTTTTTAGTCCGCACAATACATTCATTATTTTTAATGCAATCCTTTAAAATTATGGCTGATAACTCTTATCACCAACAACTCGTCAACATGATTTGTTGGTCTCATTTCATTGGCCTGCGTCGAGTTAAACAACGCTTTTCCTTTTTTGGAACTGCTCTGCTTTCAGGTCATAGTTTTGGTCTGTTTTGTTGAAGCTAAAAACAGAAAACTTTTTTTTGGCCTTAACTTCAGAGAGGCTTAGTCTCTGCTTCAGAAACAGTCTGGCTTTTTTTCCTTCGCCTGCGCCGTGCTCAGCCTGAAAGGAGATATCAGTGACATTTCCTGCAGCATAAAGACACTTTTGTACTATTTTTGATTCACCAACACCATTTGTTCATTTTCAAAAAAGTATCTTGGGAAATATGTTGATAATGGTTTATGAAGAAGCACTTTTATCAAAGCAGAGGGTCTAAAACTGAGGAGGAACATTAGTGCACTATTTGAACACATAACCTCTTAAATCAAACAAGCAGTTCTTCTTAGTTTCTACAGAAAACACAGACTCACAATGTTGTTGTAACATCTTCGATAGTGCTGTGGTGATGCCCCTCACAGCAAGAACTGCAGCCCGCCCCCACACAGCCCTGTTTGATGGTATCAACCGGTATCAACAAGCTCGGTCCGAGTTTAAACAAGGCCAGACACTTGTCCACGCCATTGAGACAAACAGCTGGAGTGGCCATCACTAATCCTACAACTCAGCATCAATACAAAGAGAGAACTGCCAATATGTGCCATTCAGAGAGCCATGTAATAAGCTACACAGAAGCCATCTGTAACCCAGTGCTGGAGACTGGAGCAAACTGGAGAATACAGAACTCAGGGTGAAATGCATTTGGCCACAGCAGACACATAACCCATTTTCACCTACATCAGGCATGGAGACAAGATTGCATAAAGCGTCCACATTATCCTGGCGAGGTGAAGCACTTCATTTCCTCCAAAGAGGCCAGTGTCAGTGGCATGTCAGAGGGCAGAGCTCTCAAGAGGAAATGGACAGCTGGCTGAAGAACAGCAAGGCAACCCTCTCAGCTTTATGTCACAGAACTCATGTGGGAATACTGAGACCCATCTCAAAGAAATAGTTTGACAGTCGAGAAGTAGGCTTATTTACCTTCTTGCTGTGTGTGCGCATGTTATATATGAAGCATCAGCCAACAGCAGATTCGCTTATCTTGGAAAACAGACAGGACAGATGGTTTGTTTCATCTGTGTATATATATTAAAAAAATCCAAAAACATCAAACTTGTGGTTTCATGTGAAGTTTTGAGGCAGGGCATCTCTTGGCTGGGCACAGCAGTTTTGTCTCGTGGTCACCATGAAGTTGCCAGGCAACCAACAGAGACCGCAGAAGTTATTTTGTCCATTTTCCTAGGCTTCACTATCAGTCTGCAAGCGCTAGCATCATTCTTATTAGACAGAAATGAGTGGTCAATCCTCTTATCTTATAAAAGCATTGAATAAAAATGTCTAACTATTCATTTAAGCTACCAAAATATTACTTTTTTCCACTTGGAAACACTGCAGAGAATGGGGATGACTGATATTACATTATGAGGGTCATGAATCTTGAAATCTTTATAGACCAGTCATCTTTGTCATCTTTGTCTGCTCTCGGTTTTAAGTCGAGCCACAAAGGAGATATTTCACTGGAAGCAGCATCACTGAAATCTCAGCTTTCAGTGCATCGATTGTCTCCATCCTGCTGTCACCACAAGATGAAAGGTCCCTCTTGAGAGACAAGGTCCTCAAACTGTTACAGATTACAGAACCTCACACAGAGTGACAGGAAACACTTGGGAGTTCGAAAAAAGGCCCAAACACATCCGCCCAAGTCTGCCCTTAATGTGCAGCTTTGAGCATGATTGAAAACCTGTTGTTTCTGAAATTTTAGGAGAGAAAAACAGGCACACAAAAGTCTGCCTGGGAACCTTGAAAACACAGAATTTAAGACACAATAGCTTGTCAAACTGTGTTATAGGGTGACGAGAGTTCTCAAACAGAAGGCAGAGCAGGCGATCAGAGACTGAACAGCTCATAACGTGGGCGCCCCATGTTGGCACTGCGAAATCACAGCGTCCAGAGAGTAAATGTGATTAACCTGCTGAAACACTCGCCAAATGAAACGAGAAGATGAAAGGCACATTCTGCACCACAGTGATTTTTATACTAATGGGAGAACAGAGCTTATGTCACATCGCAAACAAACAGCACAAAAGGCTGCATCCCTTGTTCACTGGCCTTGGCAGTCAAGCAGATGCACTTCAAGCTGAAAAGAAGCAGTTGTAAATATCATTTAATGGTCGGCCACCTCCGATTGATCTATGACCAAATGACGCAGAGGGGAAACATTTCATTAATTGTGCATTATAACTTTTGTTTAGCTAATTGCACATTTTATCTGTTTATTTTATTTTGACAACTTCAGTTGCAGAGACAATTTAATTTAGTAGCATACTGTGTTCTGAAGTTTCCTATCAAAGTATCCTTTGGTGTCTTACTGTCAAAACCTGCAGGCTTAGAGGCTCTTCCACCTCTGCCAAGGGTACAAAATGTAGTATCTTTACTAAAAACTTTTTTGGCTGAATCTGGCCAAATGGAAAGGCTATAAATATTAAATACATATTGCTTTTTTACAGGCTATAGTCTAAAAATATAAACACTGGCAAGAGCATGCAAAAACTCATTAAGCTCACACCATTAATTACTTTTACTGACTACGGGTACTTTGACTTTGTCACTGGGAGGAAAACCGTTATCAGGGAGGATGGAATGCAAATGCGACCAAAAGCCTGAAAGTATCAGCAAGATCATGTTACAGGATGTGCAGGAGGGTGTAAAGATGGTTTAGAAGTGGTTTTGCTAATGTTTCTCTGAACTGTATGAAAAAGACACTCTGAGGACATTGTCCTGGTTCTGGTAGGGTATATTTCGCGGTATCAATACACCTTCATCCAGATTTGCCGGTAGAAAGTTTGAATTAAAATCTCCAAACTAAAGCTTCTAAAGGTGCACAATTTATGAGGTCTAATACCACTATGGCAAAATTCTACGTAAACTTATAATGCCATACTCAGATTCATGTTGAAAGAAATACCATTATTTTGAAAAAAAAAATGTATGTATGTGGGTGTGTATATATATATATATATATATAGCTTACTGATCTAAATTAAATTAATTGCTAATTTTTACAGCATTTGTACCACT
>JAQNCA010000007.1:19327008-19343016 GCA_029783725.1 Acanthurus tractus
TCTATATATATATATCTATATATATCTATATCTATATCTATATCTATATATATATATATATATATATATCTATATCTATATCTATATCTATATCTCTCTCTCTATATATATATATGTATATATATAGAGATATAGATATAGATAAAATACTACAATAATCACAAAATAAATGTAATCACCAGTTATTGCATGACTGTCTTTTCTTATGTAGCTATGACTAAAGCACAGCATGCTGACAGATTTTTTGTCAGTTTTATTCAGAGAGACAAACCATGCAACATATTGAGCTACAATCACAGATCTGTGAGCAGCAACATTGAAACATTACATTTCTTATGTTCAAAGGCAAATTCCACAAAGGCACTTGAAGTTGAATCTGCAGTAGCTTACTGATCTAAATTAAATTAATTGCTAATTTTTACAGCATTTGTACCACTTTGAGGTGCACAAGATGTAGTCCACATCGTGATACGCTTCAGATTTTGGACAAAAACATTTTTAATGAGCTTTTGATTAAAACTTATCTCTTCTTAATCTGCATTAGAAATGAAAAGTTTATTAAATCAAATGATAAAAGACAATTAAAAGATAATTACCGGGGGATTTCTGAAGATATGAAAATAGGGTCCTCTCAGCGCCAGGAACTTAAATGCTGAAGTTCTACAGGCAGAGCTTCCCTCGGGGCTTTCACACGCCCAGCCCATGTGAACAATCTGCAAAGGTGGAGAGGATGACATTTACACAAGTCAAAGAGATCGAGTTAAAGATGCCTTTTTTCAAGATACTTCACTGTGCAGCCGTACCGTAGTCCTCACTGCAATGCAACCATTTATTGCTGAACTACATGACTTGAAATATTTCTCCTCGTTCCCCAGAATTTTTTGTACTGTCTGTACTATTTCATCTGCTACACTTTTAAATCTTATGACAAAGAATACACATCCACTGCTAAATACTGACACGAATCCTTCCTGAACATTTCATCTGGCCTAACTCTTTCAAAATGTGATGCAGTTCTGTACACTTGCATGCATTATTTCCTCCAAAGAAGGCTGAAGCTGAGCTAGCCTGAGCAGATTTCACCATCAAATAGCCATCTGGTGAGGTAAACAGAACAAAACTATTGAGCCATTTAAGTAAGAGCCATTTAAATCCTAATCCTTTACTGAAATAAATAGCTGTTACCAGCAAACTGTCATGGCCCAAGCTTCTGACTAACATCTCTGTCAAAGCAGATCAAAATGAAGGAGAAACGGACCAAGTGCCTGCTAAAAAGAACACAAAATTCATATGGGGCTGTAGTGTTATGGAGTATAATAGAGATGGATTCTAAGTGAGGGTGTAGTGGTCCACCTCCACTTGAGGTTGACCAGGATGTTGTGTGCTCTGAAGAGCTTACATTAGATGTTAGGCTGCTGCTCATAGAGTCAAGATGCACAGAGGTTTCAGCGGTTAAGCAGCAAAGCATGTAAGTGCAGTGTTTTCAGTTTGACTCTGGATTCTCCCAGCATTTCCTTTCTGTATCTCTACCAGCATGATCAAATGAATGTTAGTTAAAGATTTGTTGATCTGGTTGTTGAGTGTCAGAATACCTGATCATCTGAAGAGCAATATTTGTTGATGATCTTTATCTATAAGAGAAAAAAGAAATAAATGATTATAACTTACAAGAAGCTTTACAATATATTTTCATTCTACTACATGAAAGTATCCTGATGCTTAAAACACCTGGGAATCAAATTATTGAGAATGTCAATGAAGAGCAAACACACATCCGATTTATGAACATTTTTCTGCTCCTTGACAAAATCTGCAGGTAAAGAAACATAAAACAGTTTTCAATTTCCTATCAAATATTCATACACATATGTATATTTTTGACATCTAACAGGTTTTGATTTGCAATTTTTATTTTCCTGTTTTTTCCCCTCAATTCAGATATGAGAATTTGTGCTGAATCAGAATCTTCAATTTTGCATTCGATTTCTTTTGGTCTGTTTTTTGTAATTAATTTTTCAGAAAGCTCAATCGGTATTTTAATGAAAATGGCATTCAGACCATCAGTAAAAACAATAACTTAGTAGAATGTAATACTTCATTCAATCTGTCTTTAAAATGTAAAGTGTTTTAGCCAATTCAGCCTTCGGGATGTTCGTAAATAGTGATGTTTGGTTAACTGGCTACCTGTGAAGCAGCAACCACCTGTGCTAAGGCTCTGTAAAGTGCTCTACGATGCAGAACCCTAAAGAGACCCATCTTGTCTGCCAACACAATACTAAGTTCAAGTATAAAATTATGTCTCCTCCAATGAGAATCTGTAGTCAATTAAAAAAAATATGATAATGGTCTAAAGGCATGAAGCATCTACTAAAGAGAAGCATGTAAACATATTTTAAAGGCTGTATCACCATGTTGTTTATTATTGCTTAGTCAGAAAATGTTGCAAACCAGTGCAAAATCTTTTCACACTGAATGGTAAATGCTGTGACAGAACATCATACCACAAGCTGGTCTCGCCTCAGCAACTACCTCAAGGAATATTTTCACCTGAAATCCTTCTAGAATTAATCGCTAACAAGCTGCCCAAATCTGTCTTTTTTATTCTCTCTATGAGAACATCAAACAGCATCAAGTAATCCTCCACCATGGCTGATGACAGTCATCCACATTAAAAACACATGAGGGACCCCAAGGGTGCCACGAGCCTATTAAGAGGGTGTAGGTCATTAAAACAAAAGTTCCGCTCTCTCCAAAAGCGGGCACACAATTACATCCTGATTGGCCATTTAGCAATCACACTCAACGTCTGTAATTAGGTGATGCGGGCATGAATTAATCACACTTTTTAAAAAAGGCAGCTGTGCAATCGACGAGCACGGGCGTACAGTTCGTCTGCATCCTTACAGAGAATGCATCACATCATCAGTGCGATAATCAAAGTGAAATAGGAGGAAATGAGAGAGAGAGAAGTGCACATGGCGAATGACTACTTAGCAGTCATTAATTAGGTATGAGAGAGCCTCTTTTTTGTCAGCAGAGGGAGAGAGGTGCCACTATGACTCAGTGAGTGCTTGTCAGGAAGGGTCTATTAAAACCGCGTTGCACTGTAACTTGTGTAGCTGTGAAAAATCGAAATGGGAAAATACATAAAACTGTGGGCAAAACATATTTATGACAGTGTTGTTTAGACAGTGTCATTAACTTTAAAAGATCACAAGAGGACAGTAGGATGAAACTCACTTGCTAATTCGTTGTAAAATATTCCATAAACAAATAATCACCAATTCAGATTAATTAAGTTAACAACAGATTTAATTAGATCACATAAATCAACTTGATCTCCAAGTAAAATAAAACTGGAAAATCTGACAACACTATTAGTACACTATTAAGTTACCAGATGTGATAAGAAGATTTCATTCAATGTATTACGCAGTTAAAGTGATCGCAAACATGTGAGAAGTGCAGTTTGTCTTTCCACCTTCATCTTTAGTAAAGGCTCGTGGGAATATCCAAACAAGCCTCGAATGTTTGGAGATGGACTTACGTTCTCCTGGGTCAAGTCATTGATATTTGTAGATATTGCTTGGAGCCAGTCTGTGCTTTCTGCTGCAGTGCAAAATTGAAGAATATTGGTGCTGGCTCCTTCCAAGGCGAAGACTTCAAAACAGTTGGACCTGGAGGAGCGTAGAGGTCAAAATTAGACAGGAGACGTGCAGAAGATTGAAAGCAATATTGCACAAAGTGAAGCTCGAGCTCTTCGTTACTTCTGTCAAGTTACTTTGAGTGCTGAGCCTTGCGGTGTAGTAGAGCTTCTTTCATGAGCTTGATGGGCTTGTAAAAAGTAATAATTAAAATATCTTTCAGAAGAGATACTCAGAAGGAGCAAGTCGAGAGTCTACATGTTCTGAGAATGCCAGTCTTGTCTATGTTAATTAAATGCCCCCACAACATTAAAAGGAGCTCAACTCATGGCTCAAATTAAAACAAAGCATGATCACAAGCTCTGTTTTTGTAACTGTGAAAGAGTGAACTAAATACAACATAAGCTACGTTTGAATTCAAAAGACCAAAAGAAAAGTTTTGGAATTTGTGCTTAATTTTCAAGTTCAATAAAAAGACGGATACTATTCTTAAGCCGGTAAATATAAAGCTAAAGCAGCATGTTAGCTTAGCTTTGCAAAAAGAGTGAAAACAGGGAGACAGCTGGCCCAGATCTGTTCAAATGTAATAAAAATCCACTTATCAACATGTCAAAGCCTCACTAATCGACACACTGTAACTTGCTCGCTTCATCTCAACAAAATAAAAAGTCAGTCGGTCAGTTAGCAGTTTTATAGTGTGATACTGGTTGGTTGCCTGATAACTTTGCGGGGCTGAGAAAAGTCAAGCAAAGAGGAACAAGCAAGCACAGTTTATGAGTTTGAAAAGAGTACCGGTAGTAGTTTCCACTGTTGTAGTCTATGTGCTTAGCTAAGATAAGATAAGCTAACAGGCTGCAGTGAATCCAAAAAGGACCAAATTTTAAAAATGTCTTGAAAAGCAAAATTTATTAAATTGCCTTTCAGGAAGTGCCAATTCTCACAAACCATTCACAGGGGAAATGAGGATTTTATTTTTTCTGGCATCATTTGAGTCCATTTTTTTGGATTCTCTCATCTCTTTGGAGTGCCTTCGGGTCAAGTGCAGTGCTTTACTAACAGAATTACATTTCTCGGTAGATGGGGTGTTGATGAGGTCATCTCAGGGAGATTGCACTCATCAGCAAAATGTTGATACTTCTTGACACCTAATTTCAGTGCATTGTCACACTGCTGACACTTTTAGCCTCAGAGATGGTTGTCACCTAACATGGAAGTGGTTTAAGGTGAAGGTTAAGCAATGTCACTCATGTGCAGAATTTGCAACATTAGGAAGAAAATGTAACAACTAGTAGAAATGTTAAACAATTTGTAATGCATATGTGAAAAAGGGGAGATGTTATGGAGGTACGTGACGTGAAAACAGAAAAACAAAAATAATGGAAAATATCCAATACACACTATGAAGAGGAAAATCTTTTAAGACAGCTCCTAAACCACACAGCTCTCTCTCAACCATGCACACACGCGAACACACAGCAGTTCCTTAAGGTTAGATGTTACGAAGTCAGCATTCCTAACAAATCCTCTGGTGAGCATGACTTTCATACTGTATCTGCAATAGGCTTGTTAAAATCTTGTGTTCCGCTGCCTGTGTACTGACCCAGTGGCTCTCCAGGGGGGATTTTCACTGGACTTAAATGTCATTTTTTGATTTGATAAGGGTGCAAATATTTCTGTGCCAGTGTGTCTGACCCAAATTAGCTTGAGCGTGTGATCTGTAAGGCTCTAAAGCATCATTTGAAGATGTTTATTTCTTTTTTTAAATGCTTTGTCTTGCAATTTGAAACAGCGAGACATGTCTGCTTTGCTCTCTCAGTGAGTACTGCAGAGATTAAGTGAGCAACTGATGAGTTGACAGATGCAGAATTTACAGTTTGTTGGTTTGATCTCTTTCAATTAATGCAGAGACACTGAGAGAATGCAATACTGGGGAGACATGCAAGAATGGGTGAAAGTGCAATGAATAAAGAGCTCCAAAAGGCAGAGATTAATCAAAGCAACAAACAGCTGGAGAGCCTTTATCGGGGCAACTCAACCCTGTCAGACGGAGCTGCTACTAAAGCCCTTCCACCTTCAGTGAGCAGGGCTGAAATCCTCACTGAGAGATACAGCATCTATAGGGACTGTGATCCTTTCATACATCTGCACAGCTTCCACCAGCATAAACTATTGTGACTTGCCTGCTGCCGAGGCTGTAATAAATCCATTGGGAAAGACCAGAGACACCTAGTCAACATGCAGGATGATACATGAAGAAAACATGGGGAAAATGTCTTTTTGAGATGAATCCTGCTGTTAGTTACAGTGTGAATGGCAATGAGATGGAAAATGTGCTCTGGCTACTGATCTGCGAGGTGGGGAAAAAGGCAGGCTTTGGGGCATTTCGTTTCCAGCATAATTAATTACACGACTGTGTTTGCTTTTGATTTCCTACAAAGACATGCAAAGATTAAAGTTCAACTCTGAATCCATGACACTAATCAAACAGCTGAAATACAAACATGGGACAGGATCATCAGAGTCTAATATAATATTCTTTTGAGTCATTTCTATGTAACTGATGGCTAATACTGAATGCAAATGATGGCACACTTTAAGATAAGAAATGACACAATAAACTCTATTAATTTGCAAATTTGCTCCCCAAATATATTTAACATATATCCATTTTTACTGCTGAAAAATAAATTGAGAATGCCTCACTAACAGTCTGAAAAACTGGTTGACATCCTCAACTTGCCAGGAAAATCAGTGCAAAGGAAAGAAACAAGGCCTGCTCTCTGTTTTTCACTGTCAGCTATCCATGTGGCCTTGTTTCAAGACTCCTTCTTTAAACAAGAACAATTCCCCATTTCCCCTCATGGAGAGGATTTAAATTGTGTAATCGAGAGAAAAACTTGAAAAAAACTATTTGTCATCCCAGCTGGGAGCATATGTACCAGCAAGGATCAGTGAAACGTTGTATAACCTTCCAAACCCAATAATAACACATTTTGCAGAGTTTGTATCAACCTTGGATGAGAACACAAGCTCCTCAATTTACCCTGGAACTACGACTGATACAGTAATAATAACAAAACTGGTACTCTTTAATAAGGAATGCTTTGTGGCTTTAAGGTGGAAACTTGTTCCATCTTCTTGCAAATATAACAGGCTCTCCCTTAACTTTCTAACACAAGCTATATACCAAAGTCACCAATGTCTACAGACCTAAACCTTTCTGAAAAATTGTTAGCCTGATCAACTTTATATAAATAGCAGTCACACCACAGACATTAGCTTTTCCATTCTGAATAGATGAGGTTGGAAGCTTAATCATGTACTGACGAGGGCTACTTGGTTAACTGCAACTGCTGCAGCAGGCAACCTCAACCCTAGCCAGGCTAGCACTAGTGATTAATAATAGCTGCCAGCTTCTATCTATTATCTAGCTGATATTTTGTTTACTTTCCCCTTGCATAATTGCCTTGTTAACTCATTAGTTTAGATTGGTTGCTAAAGGGACAAAAATGTACACACTTAATTGGTTTTGGTGATGGGACAAAAAGATTTCACTGCTTGAAAAAAACATGTTTTGTACCACTGACCTTTCATATGTCTGCAAACCACTGCTCCACAGAGGAGGTTAAATAAAACTGAGTGGTGAATCAAAGCTAATGAGTTACAACAGCTTCCTTTGTTGTGGACTCTCTGGCTCTCAGTCACCTCTAAAATTCAGCAGCTTTCTATTGGTCAAAGGTGCAAATTGCTTGTAAACAGAGATGAACTCTGTTTCTGTGCCGATTGATTTTACCTCCTAAAGAGAAACTTCTGATTGCACTGGAGGAAATCTAAACTACAGAATAATGGCGTGTTCCTTAAGTTATAAGTAGAGCATCAATCGCTTTTCAAACGTGAAAATTAATAACCGATTATACACATTTAAGTGCATTTGAGGGGGCAAAAAAAGTATAGTATGCTTGGTCAGACAGTTGGCGAGTGCCATCTAAATTTACTAACCGTCCCTTTCAAAAACTTAAAAAACTTTTTAAAAAATTCATCTGTTAGACCTTCTGGCTCACTAACTAGTCTGGTTTAGTCTCAGTCTGAGCGTCTTTGTTTGGCAACAGTGCATTCATTACCATGCCAACAGGATCCATTATTTGTGGCTTGATTACCTATGTTCTCTTATCAACTTGTACTGTGGAAACAATCAAGAAATGTGGAAGCAGCATAGACGCTAGTTTAGTATTATTTACAATTTACCATGATGATCATGACCATGATGGCACAAATACACAATGATTGAACTGTAAATGTGCAAATAATATCCAATATTTATCCTTACAAAATTAAGGACATATATTTAAAAAAAAAAATCTTTCAGTATGTGTCAAATAGCACGGATCTGGGCAGTTTTCTTGCATGGCTTATAAGATGCATCTGCTTATGACAGAAGTTTAAATTTAGTTTAGTGTCAAAATACTTTAATTTATGAGCGATACAATCACAAGTTTCTGGTCACAGATCATAACAGTACTTGATTAAGAACAGAGAGGATTATCATAAATTAGCTCACCAAACAAGTTCATGTTGCTTTGAGACCACATCGTCAAAAATGTTTTGCTGCTTACCCCTGATATTATTATCCACATCGATCCAATCTCTGTGTGTGCATTCTGATATGTCAGCCATGTTTTGTAGAATAAACTCTGATATTGACATGCTCTTTACCTCCAGGGCTCCTCAGTGGCCTTCTGCTGTTCCTGATTCAGCACAGGGTCATTAGGTTTAGTGTGATTAAGCTCCAAATCCCATCAATACATTTCTTTAATAACTGACTGTACATTAAGCAGTCCATTGAACTGTTGATCAGACTGAACATCTAACAGAATTTTTATTATAGGATTATTACAGTGATCATCAGTAGGATTTTGCTACAGATGGAAACCAGCTGTTTTCTGTGAGCTGATCTTGTGATGGTAGATAAGTCAGTATATTGGCTAACATTACCTTACAAATTACTTTTTAATTTCATCAAGTGCATTTAAGTATGATTGAACAATGTATAAGATTGTGAGAAAATTTAAATAAATGCTTCTTACAGATAGAGACTTCATGATCATTTAAAGCTTTTTTATACATTTATTCCATACCGCAGATGTTTTGTTGACTTCTCTCATTTCTTATTATATTAAAGCCTCAATAACTCAGAGCAAGAAACCACTCTTTTTTTGGTCCTATAACAACACAGAAAATATTTGTTCCAATAGTTTTGATTAAATCGAAAGTGCAATGCTGCTCAAAAGGATCTCAAGCAATCAAATCAAAATATGTTTTGATCTTCTTTTAAGACTCTAATTTATGTTTTTTCAGTGCAATACCTATGTTACATGATGATGGTCAAAAATGATGGAAGATGATAGAAATGTTGTTATTATGCTATTATTATAATTGCATAACTGCTATCATTGCTACGATTGCCCTCTTTCCATGACCTTGTTTTCTAATGACTAAGTATCATTGCACAAGTGTGACCCCAGTTTTAAATTGCAGTGTTCTTCCCTTAGTGAAGGGTTAGTGAACTGAAGCTGATGCGCTGTAACTGACCACAGTCCCCAGCCTTTATGGACAGCAGGAAAATTGTATTTTTCCTTATCTTTTCCAGCTGCTTTAGGATTTAAGCTGGGACTGCACCCTAAGTGTAGAAAACAAGTACAACAAACATCTTTAATTACTTCAGCAGCACAGGACTCACGCATTTCCATTATTTATTTATCTCTATGTACCTGCAATTCTTAAAAACATGCAACAAGACACACCCTAAAGAGTAACAGCCCTCAGCATGAGTGAATAATGTGAAAAGAAAAACTGACTCCGGTAAATAATTCCCACTTTAAATAAAAAGTAATGAGAAAAGATAAAATTGTTTATTTCATTAAGCTCCTGTTTGCATAAATTATTCATTTTAAGTGCTCACACCATATGCATAAGCACTCAAACACATAGGACCAAACTTTAGGTTTCAAATATACTGATACAAAATTATACACAACAAACTGTACTGAAAAGGTCTAATTTTCAGTTATGTTACCTGTTTGGCTGTGTTAACAATCTTTCCTTGTTAGACACAGACAATAAAAATTACATAAATAATATCTACCAATAGTGTTTCTCCACATACAGTGTGTAGGAGTGAGTTGTTTTCAGTCATTACTTCTACTGACTCGTATTGTCACAAATACAAAAGTCATATTTCACTTATCAATCATAATCATGAAAGTTTGTTGAGACTGTGTGGGAGCGGCAAATGATGAAATAATTGAATATATCCAGTCCTGTAAATCAGCATGCTCTACGGGATCTGCAGATTTAAACTCTAGTTGACTTTTCTGTAATTTCTGTCAAACAATAAATCTCTTGGAGTTGTTTTGAAAAATAAAAAATGCTGTCAGAAAAAAGCTTCCAAATAAAAATAACCGTGAAACTACTGTACACATGACAATCAATACAAAAAAAGGACAGGCATAACAATCAAATGCATTAACAAGTTCGACCAGTGTCTCACTGTCACACCTCCTGAGCCAGGGCCTCCCGGCTGCGGTGACCTTTTAAGCCGTTTATGCCTGTGCATAGATATTGGCATTAACATCCTCCTGCTTAAATGGAAAGTGCTTGCAAAGCCAACAACTGCGCTCAGTGAACTGTGCACCTTGGAGGTGAATTATATCATGCTGGATTACCCTTACCTTAATTTATCTGTGCCAGCTTTGTATCTGGAGACTCTGGCCATCAACAAGGGCATGGAGACGGCATCCAGCCAGCGCTTCTCATACTTTGGTTCATTAGCTGAGGGCGAAGGGGGGGACGGAGCCTGCGTGGAATACATGAACAATGCGATAAGCTTCCTGCTCCCTTAGTCCTTTTGATCATTGAGGATGTGGCCTGGATGAAAATGTTGCACCATTTACATAAATGAAGAATTACTTTCTTAACACAGATTAAACAGCTGCACGGTAAAAACAGTATCGTTCATACTTTGAGGACAACACCTGCACCTTTAACCTTTACCTGATTAAAGTTCAAACGTCCTGCTGTATATACTTACAAGCTCCCACTGTCTTTTCACTGCAGGCTTGAATCACTGGAGCTCGTAGAATTGCTTTTCATTTCCAATTAAACATATTAAAAACAGCCGCCAATGTACTGAAAACAAGCATTTTAACGTTTAATTTTATTGTGCATCAAGGCCAGTCCTCTTCCCTTATTTCTTAGGTGTTTTACGTATCAGAGACCATCATTTGTTGTCTAAGCAGACAGCAGAGCAGTTACAGACTATGTATTTTCCACTGCTCGTCCTTCAGATATGAGTCAGCTCTGCAGCAAAATAAATGAACACGTTTTTGTTGTAGCTTTTCCAAATGTTCAATTTCCCTTTTCTCCTCAGCTCACTGAGTGGCTTCAATTGAGAAACTGATCTCTGACCAAAGTAAAGAGTTTAAATCATACAACCTATTTCCCTATTGTGCTTAAACACAAATAAATCGGCAAAAGTTCTGATGAATAGCCTTCGCTTAAAAAAACAAGACAATTTTGCTCTACCACTTTGCATTATTACAGTCGATGCACTCTGCACACTTTGGTTTTGCTGCTGCAAGTGCAATAACTGTATTTCAAGCTCTACAGACACATCCACAGGTGAAAAATAGAAGACTATATTTCCACACTTCACACACACAAGTGGGTCCAGTGGAAATGGACCCAAAGTGGATAAAAAAAAGACTGACAGAAAGAGTCTCCTGACATTCATTGATGATCGGATGAAACTAGCTTTGATACAACCTCAGCTGCAAGTGTTGTAGTGCTATTAACTCATGTTAGGTAAAAACACACTCTTGCTCTTTAAAATTGATGGATTACATTCATCTTGGCAGCAGTTTCTCTTTGTGAGCCCTTTTTAATGGATTTTTGAAACAGTAAGCCTGCAGTCTGTGGCAAATACACAGGTGCATTAAAGCCCTTTTCACAGTCAGTAATGAGCATTAGAAAGAGGCTACAATTGCATCTTAAACAGTTCTGCTTCATAGCAATATTAAAGGTGTTAGCATGGCATGAAAACAGCTTTGTTTTTGTAAGCTGTGCACTTGGCTATCGGTACATTCTGAATGTGGCCATACATACAGACAGGACTTCAGAATCATTTCTGATTGCACTTCACAGCAATTTACTATCAGCATAGCGGTCAACACTTCTTTCACTACATTAGCAGTCAACTGCTTATAATAGGAACAAGTGGAAAAGTGTCCAAAAGGCTTGATAAGAAGACTCTCACATTTTAACTCTTTTAAGCTTAAGTTTATTTTTCAACAAGGCTTCAAGGCTTTCTATAACTGAAAATCATGGCTAATTGCAGTAAAACTGTAAGGGCATCCTTTACAAAGAATAAAAGCAAGGGAAATGTTTTTATATCACACGTTTCAACAAGCCATTTCAAAAGGGCTTTACATGAGACATGAAAGGCATTAAGCCCAGATGAAAAATAAACACAAGAAAACATAAAAAGATACACACAGTATTTAAAAGGATTAAAAATAAGGGGAATACAAGATTAGATAGGCAAAAATAGAGCTAAACAGCAGAATACAAATGAAAGTAGAGCTTCCGTGCATTGCAAGATATGAACAAGTTGTCCCAGTTTTTTTAATGTAATGCAATGCAGTGGCTAACAGAAAAGTCTTAAGCCTTGATTTATAACAGCATCACATATCTGGAGTTTGTTTCAGATGTGCAGGGTTGAAGGAGAAGCACTTAGGTTCTTTACTTGAGTAAAAGTGCTTTATACTTCAGTCTATAAGTAGGTAATTTCCCCAAATGCAACATACCCAGTTATCATTCTGAGTGTATACAGTTTGAAGAAATCTCATAATTTCCAGCATAGTTACATGCAATTTCTACATTAGCAGACTTCTAAAAGGCCAAGTGACAAAAAACATCTGTGTGGCTCTGCAGAGCCTTCACGTTGCCAAAAAACAAGTAACTGTAGCTGTCATTTAGGGTGGTGGAGTAAAATAGACAATACTTTTGTCTAAAATGTGGTGAAGTAGAGGTATAAATTTGTGTAATTTGTATAATGCAACAAACACTCAAGTTAAGTACCTTAGGAGTATACTTAAGCTCAGCACTGGGGGTAATTTATTTTTTGTGTCAGAAAAACTGAAATCTGATTGCTGCTCCATGTTTAGTTTTGACTCTGGGGACAGGGAGCCGGCCTGAGAGGTCTAGACATGCTCATAACAGTGCAGCAGAAATGTCCATATTTTGGTCAATTATTCAGTGCAATTCTTTGAAACGCTCCGAGCCAAAGTGAAGGTCTAAGAACTCTGTTGGTGGGATCCACTCGCCTCAGCATGGTGAGCAGTAGTGCTCTGAATCAGCTGCAGCTGTCTGATCACCTTTTTGGAGACACCACTGGAGATAAATGCAGAGGTGAGTTTTTATGAATCCCACTGAGACATAAGCCCTTAAATTCTTAATACCGTTTTTAGATGATCATAGGTTGATTTTGCATTTGTCTTAATTTGATAAATAGTTCATGACACATTGAGAGCTCTAGCTTAGTTTAACTTGTGGTCTTTACATTTCCTCTGCAGACGCATTTTGTTTAATATGTTTTTACTACATAAATTCTGTCATATGCAGTGTCCTTCGCAAAGCAATTAATGTTGTGTTTTTTAAGATTGAAAGTGGTTCAAGTGTTCAAGCTTACAGAAAATCAGCCTTAGATGAAGAACAGTATTATTGCAGACTTGCTTCGTGCTCTGTTGCTCATGTGAGCCGGACCAGGCAGGCGTCAGCCCCTTGAGATGCAATGAGGATGTTTAAGGAGGATGTCATGGTACACACAAGATCTGAATTATTGGCAGTTAGGTCATAAGTCATTTTCTACTCTGATCGGTGCAATTTCAGTAGAGTATTTGGATCTGAACCCTGACTGAACATCATTGGGCAGATTGTGACTAGATAGACGGGTTGTGAGTTGGCAATGACCTTTCTAGCAGCTCTGACGTGAAGGGGAGATTTGAAATCTGTCTACAATTGCTTGGAGTTTGAGAATAGAGTTTTGGTCTTTTCAGTGGAGAGAACTAACCCTGACCATTTTAAAAGCAATGGGCACAATACTTGAACTGGAGGTTTAATGATGAGGCTTAGACCGCAGCTTCTTAGCAGAATGAACAGTTCTTTTGTGAGGCTGGCTAGAATGGAGTGTAGAGCACATGTGCAAAAGAGTGAGGATATATACTCTGGCAATGATTAATTCTATTTTTAAAACTACTGGTATCAAATTCAGAGTTGTTGCTTTGCAGCACAAAACTCCATATTATGACATTTTTCTAAATTTTAAGGTTTAATGAAGCCCCCATCTGAGACTGAGGGCCCTGCATCAAAATCATTCATTCTAGAAGTCCTGAAGCACAATTTGTTGACAAAAGCTTTAAGCACCACATTTATATGCAAATCACACTGAACTTAATGAAGAACAGATGCATTACATATTATCTAATGAGTTACAAGCTTAGGGATTAAATGAGTGAAGCTTTAGCAACATCAAACAGTGAATCAATCCTGCAGCTTAAGATTATCTGTCTGCGCAAAATCCCCAAACTCCTCCAAACAACAGCAAACAATCTGATGTAGCACCTGTGTAATTATACACCACAGTAAAGGTGGGTGTGCATGGAACACAAAAGAACCAATTCACCTGAGTTCAAAAAGACGGAGCATATTACCGGAGCATTAAAACAGCCTCTGGGTGGAATGCAGTCAGGGATGAACAGCAGAGAAAAACTGCCTACCTTTGCAAAGTAAGTCACACATCATTGCTGAACTACAACATGTCGCATGCAGACCTCCTGTTTGCTCCTCAACAGTAATTACTACACTTCCGAAAAAATAATCATCTCTGCTCTGTTTATGTCAACCCGGGACAAAATGTTTTAGTTAACCCCTTCAGTGGAGTTCTGCAGAGAGGTGTTGAGGTGACAGAAAGTAAGAACGATCAGGCTGTGGATCAGGCGAGTAGATTACACTGATAAGACACCCGCCTCTGTTGAGAGGCTAGTAAACAGCGACTATTGGCACAGTGTTGTTCTTTAGAGCAGTCAAACTGTCATTCATTGATGCTGTTATTTCAGAGGTGATCATGAACTAAGCAAAACACATAGCAAAGGTCCAGGTGCAATGAAAATTTAAAATTCTTCATTTCAAGGTCAAGGGAGCCAACTGCACACAAAGCAGAGTGAATTCTAATCACTTGTGTTGTGCAATTGCTTGCAGAGAAAAATGTGAAGTACTTGACTGTACTTTTGTGTCAACCTTGAAATTCTCACAATGAAGACATGCTGTGGTCAGTAGGATGTATTGGCAGTGAAAATCTAAAAAAGTGTCGGCAGCAAAACCAGCAGCTCTGTGAGGAGGCTGAAGGCTGCATGCTAACAATCCACAGACACTACTCTTAAAATACTGATATTTGAGCAGGTTTGTTTACCATAATCCCCATTTAAGTTCAGCACGACGGCGTGCTAACACGTGCTAATTGACAACTTGCACAAACTACAACTGAGGCTAATAAAAGTTTGGAATTAGATTTATAGTATTAAACAAAAATGAAAAGCATAACTTGCTAACAGGGCACGTGGCTGCGCCATGAGTGGGCCCATATCCAAATAGTCAGTTACCTTTCTCTGATGCCAGGACTGAAGGGGCTACATGAAAAGTTGGGTCATTTAATTATCAGAGTCATTCATGCAGACCAGTAAATAAGTGTGTGTAAAAAAATAACATTTTGACAAGATAAATGAAAAGTAAATTATACCACTGTCTACCATCATCTTTAAGTGAGAATACAAAGGGTACTTTCATTACTGTCAAATAGACAGTAATGAAAGCCTGCATGTTATATGATCTTGCAAAGTACCAAAACGAAGTATAGAGAAGATTAAATTCAAGCTAATTATCTTGAGTTTTGTTTAATCTGGTCTCAGATTTCTCAGCATAAAGAACAAAATTACTAATCAGTTTGGATTAGGTCAAACTCTTGGAAGCAGATTTGACCACATATTGAGCTACATTCGAAAAAAGTTGTGAATGTTTCCAGGAATTTTTATTTCAATTAGTGATAAAATGATTATACACATCTATATTGCCCAATTAGTAAACACCATCTAAACTTTATTTGATCCTACTGTCACTGAATGTTTGAAAGTGTTCATGGCCTAATTTTATTTTTTTTTTTTTTTATTTTTTTTTTTTTAAATCAAAGCAACCACTGTCACCATTTTTCCTAAAAGCTGAGCAAACTAATAAGATGTAACTTATTATTTAATCA
>JAQNCA010000007.1:19345270-19424500 GCA_029783725.1 Acanthurus tractus
CCCTGCCCCCTTTCCCTACTCCTCCCTACACTCACAGTTTTCTATGTTTGTTTCCCTTATTTTATTTTTTTTTTTTTTTTTTTTTATTTATTAAATCAAAGCAACCACTGTCACCATTTTTCCTACAAGCTGAGCAAACTAATAAGATGTCACTTATGATTTAATCATATTTTGTTATCTGGGCAAGCACACGTGTCTGTATGCCCGCAATAAAGAAATTTCAGCCTGAAGCAAAGTGGTGGACCAACTAACGGAGAGTAACTGCCATCCAAAACATCCGAATTAACAGTTTATGTTTTTTTTTAAAAATGGCTATTATCAAAAAAATTACTTAAAATTTGATAACAGTTAAGGTCATTTATCTAGCACAGGTAATGTTGTTGTTGATGAAATGCAAGTGTAAGTAAATAACACTGATACTGGGTTACACATGTTACACTACCCTATTACATAATGACATAAAAGTAGTGGTGGTGTCATTTGTGCCAAGCAGCATTTGCATAGATCTTTTGTGATAAGGTACAGAAAATTATATGTTGTTGTATCGACTGACTCTCAACCTTATCTTCCTTTTATACTGACTCTCTTTCCTACATTTCTGGAATGAGTTTTTAGCATTCCTCAGTGAATTCATCCAGCATCCAGCAGTTCAATGTACAGGCAGAGAGAGTGATATGAACCTCAAAAAAAAGCAATGTCTTTTCTGTCAAGAAAATGGGAGCATCACGCACCTCAGCCTCCTGTGCCCCTTGTGGCTGCGCTGCATTTGGGTTTATTGGGCTGCTGTCAGTGGAGAAATTGCTCTCTCTCGCTCTCTCCACCATTTCTCGCTGCGTGACTGAGAGTGTTAATGAAAAATGATGAGTTTGGAGAAGATCTTCCACAGTTCTGAGGAACTTAAATCAAAAGCATTTACTGCTTTTAGTCTCTTCATTAATATGTCCTACTCATGTGCTTAGAATATGTAATTTGTAACAACATTAGCCCTTTTAACAAAAATAAAAAAGCCACAAATGAAAGAAGCATCGCTCTCAGTTTATGTCTTTATGACTATAAAAATGTCTCAGGGTGTTTTTCTTCTTTTGGTAAGTGGCTGTTGTGCACTCATCAAGGTTATGTTTAAAAAAAAAACTCCCCCACCACAGCCTTTGGCCTGGCAGGTATCTTAAAAGGTTAACGTTAAATTTAAAGGGTTGGCACATGGCAAGTTCAACATTCAGCTCTTGCACAATGTTTAAGTCAAAGACCCATTGCAGCTGCAGATGCCTTATAGCCTTTTTCGTTGTTAGCTGGAGAGATGGACGGCAAGTTAGTACTAGAACAATAAGGTAAGCGTAGTATTGAGCTTTTTGTTTGAATATCTTTCTTTTCTTCTGTAAATGCAACTAGTAACTCTCATAAGGCATCTCTTTAGAATGACAATATTTAATACTAAAAATTCTTGTGCTACGTGCAGTGGGGTTTTGCTGGACTTTATCACCTAAACCAGCTGCCTGCTGTCGTTTGAATCGATGCAAAAGAGAGCAGTGAGGTTGAACCAAAACCTTTTTACCACAAGAGAGACGCATCTTAGGGTGGTTTGCTTCATTGCATTTGTCATAATACTGATGAGTAGAGGTTTATAAGGTCAATGTCTAACAAATTTTTATTGGTAAGATCTGCAGAAAAAAAATCTCTAACCTTTTCTGAGAAAAAATTCTCAAATTATAAATTACTTCTTTTGTATGAAGTGAAGATCAGCAGCACCAGAAAGACAGTCGATAACCAAAATTACTCTTTACTCTTTTATTTCTAAAATTGTGCCAAAGTTGTGGGGTATATGGAAAGGGTCGTTTGCCATTCCAACCCTCAAACCTCAGGCTTAATGACCCTTCTATTACAGAATATTTTTATGATGCAGAGCTGCTTAATGGCATGCAATGTCTTTTTAGAAACAAAAAATAAAGTTATGGGTTGTCCTACTTTCCTGCAAATCTGTATCTAGAGGCTTTCTGTCATTATGCTCTGCACATTAAAGTGCATTCACGACTTATATTGCACTGAAAAAAAAACAACAACAACACAACAAGCAATTGCTCAAAGAACAAAAACAACCACTCACTTAATAGTCCTTTTATTTTTTGCAAAGAGAAAGGACTAATTTGACATGAGCAGAGACTAACTGGAGGCAAGCTGTTGCTATTTTATGTTTTTTCACTGCTTAGATGTTATTTCTGGGATGAAGAAACCACCTTGCTAATTGTTTTTGTCAGCCACCTAGTTTTCAACTGTAGAATTTTATGTAAAGATCCCTGCCAGTGTCAGCTGACCTATTACGACACCCTGAGTCATATCCTAATTGTTTTTCATATGTGGGCATTGTGTCAGGTTGTATTTTTCTCCTCTCCTCCTTAAACCGAATGCACATACTGGGAATTGAAAGAAATACAGGCCATGCATGGACCCAGTGCGCAGGGCTGTTTTGCCGTCTCCATCTCCTGCTAGGGATTTAAATGGAAACATTTTAAATCTAGATTATCTGTGAAAGGTTAAAGTGGCCACCTGCTGTCCCTCACACTTTCGCTGAATAATTCATGTGAAATGACTAGCAAGAGATGCAGTCTCACGGCTAATCTTTCATTATAGATTAACATATTAATATGCAATTTTCTCGAGCCCCACTATTAAAACGGTGATACACTGGATATTGGCTTTGGGGGGGAAAAATTAAACATCTGCATTTTTTTTTCACTCCTCCTCATTTGCAGCAAGGAATATTTTTTCAGAAGAGCCTGACAGAAACGTCAAGCCTGATTTGTTTGATATTTCTGCATCATGAGCCACACAGTTGTACCTGTGTATCAACTGGGTCATTCTGACTGTTAACTGAGCCATTCTTTTATGATTGGCACAACAAATACAGGGGATTTACTGTTTATTTCAAGATGCCAGTGTTGAATTTGGCCTGTTGGTACACTGGAGCTGACTGTATCACACTGTGCTTTGGTATGACTGGTTGTTGAAATTTCTCTTTGGAATCAGTTGCTTCAACAGTGAAACTCCTCCCACCAATCATCTCAGCAGTATACACTGTAATCTCTGCCATCACCACTCCAAGACCAAGCAAGCTCCAAGGGCCAATAACAGCCTTGCAGGGCAACATGGAACAAAATGAGTTGTTTTGACTGTTTGTTCTTCCTTTTGACCTGACAAAACCTCAGCTGATTGAACTGTTGTGTGCTTAAGAGAGATCAAAGAGGCATTTGTCTTCCTTTATTGTGTGTAGAAATCACACATCAATCATGTAGCTGAAGGTATGACATGGAAACTAATGAGGATGGAATTACCTTTACTTACATTATAAAAAACAATGCAATTATTTGCTTTTAACATTCAGTATTTGTGCAAAAGTTATCAAAACAGAGCCAGATTGTTGTTAAAATATCATTAAATAGTGTATAATCAAACTATCACTTTGTACAGGAGGCCATAATGGTTGAAATTTACATACACATAAAGCTGTTAGAATATTTTCTAGATCTTTTATATATACAGAAAAAAAGTCTAATTATTCAGTGCAAAGTAGTATGTTCTACTGCATTGCATCAGGTAAGCTCTTCGGGTCTTTCTGTGCTAGTTTTAAACTGCAATCTTTGATTTGAAAAACACCAAAGAGTATGATAAATGATGTAATGTACTTCTAAGTTAAGGCGAAAAAGATAATATTGAATTTATTGTTCATTAAAGAGAACTTGACAGGAAAATTTCAACAAATATTGCAGATTTTCCACTCTTGTTTCCATAAATCGTAGGATTTGTCCACACACACACACACACACACCCACACAAGCACGCACACACCAAACCTGCCAATATTCTCTGCAGCAGCAGCAGCAGCACAGCTAACACCCTCACATCACCCTCTGACCTATTCTGACATGGGCGCTGGGTGGAAGAACAACAGGGAGGGTCTGGCTCTGATGAGTTTAATTTTCCTCCGTCTGCCAAAAGGCCAGCTCTGAAACAGTCACATGTCAGGGCTGGGTGGCACATTCTGGACAGCCAAACACCATCCAAGCATATGCGTAGAGGACATTATGGATTACTTCACATTTAATAACATGTCAAAGTCAAAGCGGATTTGTATGAGGCACAGTCCACAAAGAGGCAGAGGCTCAGGCTGCAGCTGATAGAGCTGCTGCTGGCCCACGAGTGGTTAACCCTGCTGAGGTAGCTCAAATGATAAAAAGCACAGTCTCTTTAGACACTGAATAGAGTTGACTGCTCATTTTTGTGTCCGCTGTTCTGCAATACTAAGTGAAATTTATTAAGTAACGCAGTTAAGTTGACTGGAAACGGTTAGTTTTTATCTGATTTTGCTGCCGACATTAAACCAAAGGTAGATACTTGAAACTTTTGCTCAAAGTTGATACTTAATGAACAAAAGGGTTGTTTGCTATTTAGGTAACTAGAATAGAAAGGTTTGTTTACATATTGCCAGCAATGAGCAATAAGAATGTTTTGTGTTCTTGAAAGGCTCTACACATCCATTTTTTACTATAAAATGTAATTTGCTTTGAAAAATCCATTACTCATTACCCAACATCAAATCAAATGATAATTTTCATCTCTTAAAGGTCCAGTGTGTAGGATTTACTGGTACCTAACAGTGAAGTTGATAATCGCTCATGACTAAAATTCCCTTTGCCAACCCTTCCATTCCTATGCAGGAGAATCTGGTGTTGCCACGAAAAAACATGAGGGTACTGAGAGGGGGGCAAATCATACACAATCTAAACAATGTCTTGCATACAATATCAAAGAAATCGTTCTTACCACGTTGTTGCCGTTCCCATTTAAATGTAAGCCACTGTCAAAGAGAGGAGAAGATACTCGGCTGTGATCAGTGGATGGCCCAGGAGAACCTGAGAAATGAAGGAGAATCATTCATGTTCCTTACAAGACCTCTGAAGGATCACTGCTAAACATTTGCTCCAGCTTTACGTGGTGCCATTATTATTTCACTTTTACAGAAACAAAGAAAATAAGTCAAGAGTTCCACCTGAATCCCAAACATCTTGACCCAGTTCACAGCGTTACATTTTTTAAAGTTTTCTATTGACTTCTCTGTGTTGCTCTCTCTTTGGGTTGTGCAGTGTACTGTAGGTCGCAACATCCAAAAAGAGACAAATGCTGCTCTTTGATATTATATTAGCTTGGCATTAGGGGACTCGCTTTCTGATTTAGTCACACTCAGTAAACGGCTTCAGGGTTTTCCCTCTTTGTGCTGTGGTAAAACAAAGGACGGCTTACATGACTTGAACCCTTTTCATACTTGGACAATGATACACGATTCATCAGCCAAACACCCTACAGCCAAAACCTGAGCATCTCTGCACTGAGGCCTTCCTATGAATGTTAACTTACACATAAGATACAAAGGCTGGATTCATCCGAAAATTTGAAACTATGTAGTTATTTATCAACCTGTGCAAGTTTTGTTTTTGTTTAATTGACAGCTCAAATGACAGCACAGAAAAACAGCAATTTATCAGTTTTTAGAGCTAAAACCACCAAATGTTTTTTTCCATTTTTGCTTGGAGGAATGGCTCAACACCTCATCAAGATTGCTGCATCGTAATTTTCTGTCAGTCAACTAATTAACTAATTTTTTGCAATGAAATTGTTGCAGCACCACAGTCAAATCTGGTCAAAATGCATATCCCCAGCTGCATTAAGTCAGTTAAGTCATCAATATTTTTTGCAGTTAAGTCAGTTAGTTACAATATTTAGAACTAGAAACGATATGAAGCCAAATTTTCAGAGGCTTTACCTTTTCCTCGAGTCGAGAGTAAATGACTGACCAAAGTGAATCACGTCATCAGTCATGGCCAGCAAAGCACATAGTGGCTACGTATGCTTTTTCCAACATGTTATGTGCTCTTGTAGTCACTCAATGAATTTTTTTAAATCTGTAGAAAGGTGGTGCTGAGCAGCTGCACTGCTGCGTGACATGACATGCCAAACCATAGCTCCCCCTATTGACATTAAACAGTAAAACATGCTGTGCTGCAGCAATAGAGCAGTGCGTCCATGATTTTCTCTCATCAGGTTGAGGCCCTTTGAACTGCTCCTACCGTAGTCTATTATCACTATACATGACATCAGTATTGCTATTTTTTCTACAATTAAGATAAAAAAAAAAAAATATTAACATAAATTTCATTTTTGTAGCTACTTCAGGCAAGCACCTTTATTGGGCAGTATTTTGTAAGACAACTGCTTCTCTACTTACCATAAAACACAAAGAAAGTGAGAAAAAGTAGTAGTCCAGCTTACTTTTAAACAGAGCTCCATAACACTGCTAAACTTTCCAAAACCTGCAATCTACTTTTTTGTCTTTAGAGCTGCTTCAAGTTCTCATTTTCTTGCTCACCATCATCACTTTTTATCAGCTCCACATGGACGATTTTAGCGTCTTTGTCCTCATCTCTTCAAGCTGCTGAAGGTAAGTACAGGAGCAGGAGATTGCAGCTCTGGGTGTTTCTGACATTACTGCTTGCCCCAGGCCACTGAGCATAACAATCTATTACTCTGAAATAAATGCTCATCTATTGAACCGCTTTAAAGCGTCAAAGTGGGCAAAAACACAATCTCCCATGAACGCGGTTTATTCCCTTTATTGCCAAAAATGCTCAGCGAAATGAATTTTATAGGGAGCTTGCATGGCATCACAACTACAGAACTCTTACCTAGAGGCAGTTTCAGAAATGATGGAACTTCTCGCAGGTACCGAACAGTGATGGTGACCTCATCTCCTGCAGTGCGCAAGAGGTGAACCTGACAAGAGCGAAAGAGAAGGGGAAACAGATTCAGATTGAGATAGATAGCGGCATAGAGAGAGAGAGAGAGAGAAAGACTGTGAGTGATGCAGGGAGATAAAATCTAATCTCATATAATGAAACAAGCCATATTCATGTCAAGCTGTACACAGCCTGAGCAAACAAAACATAACAGGAGATGGGTGGAGAATGTGGAATGATAAGTTAAACCCTGACAGAAGTGGCTGCACTGAAATGGTGAAAGGCAGAACTGAAAGACAGCAAAGTGACAGCTGCCACTACAACATAATTACATTCTTAATGTCTGATTATCTGATGTTTAAGTGATACGAAATGTCCTTTAAGATGTTAAGTCTCAGTTTCAAACAGGCACTTTAGTAAGATTGGCTTAAGGGATAAAAGATGAAATCTTTCTAAAATCCATGCATCTTGAAGGAGAGATTTTCAAAGATCATCTGAGACACTTCACTGTCAATTCTAACATGCAAGGTCACTCTTACTCACTATTTACTGCACATCTGCGACTACATCCCTCCCTATCCTCTCCAACGCTGTTTGATAGCCGTTGCTGCTTTCGCCTGAGCATCTGTGAGCACTGTGAGTGTGACAGCCTGCCATTAAAAGCTCTGCATTTTGCTCATTATGTGTTTTGACGCTCTGGAGGTGAATATAGTGAACAGCTGTTTTGCGACTTTACAAGGAGAAAAAGATGACAGACGTGGGAAGAGAGTGTATGTGTGTGTGTTTGTATTTGTGTGTGTTTGGCGGATGGAGGATGGTGGTAAGAAAATAAAGAAAATATTTAGCAAAACAAGAAGCTTTGCTGTATAAAAATACTGCCAAATATTAGCAGCCACAAATTCTTGTGCAGCTTTTGATACCAATCTACTCCTTTTCAATCTTTTCAATTTGTCACAGCTTAAACCAAACAAAAAAAAAAGGCCTCCTGGCAAGATGACAGCACAGATTGTTGAGGCACAACTTCGTGTCGATGGCCACTGGGATTTGTTGTTAAACCCCTGGAGGAGGATGGAGCAGCAGTGGAGAGATGGAGCAAGATATTGGCTTTTTAAAGAGTTAATTACATATATACTTACAACTTCCTCGTGAGTACAGGGCTCTACATTTATGCCATTGACCTAAAGAAAACAAAGAATGAAAAAGCAAATAAGGAAAGTGTAAAGTAAATGACAGTGTGTAAGTAGTGAGCAATACTGTGCTCATTTGCTATTTGCTCCAGGCACAAGGCCAGAGGGGAGACCCCCTGGAATATAATTGGCAACAACTGGTACTCCAAACAGAGTCAGAAAGTAATGGAAGGTTTTTTTGGGGGGTTTTTTTTGGTATCATGGATCGGTTTGTCGGGCGACCTTGGCCTGCTGTTTACAAGCCCAAGATCCCCAGATGAAATCTCTGTATGACAACAAAACCACAAAGAGACACAAAAAAACAAAACAAAACAATAAAGGATCACACCAGAGAGAAGATACAAAAAAATCCCAACAAAAATGGACAAATATGACTGTAATAAAAAATTATTCAGGCATAAAATGACTACAAAGAGATGCACGATAAACACAAAGACAAAATAATAATAATGACCTCACCAAAGAGACACCAAACAACCATAAAGACACAAAAATGACAGCACAAAACCATCTAAAAAAAGACACAAAAGACCCCAAAATGTTTCAAAAAACAACTAACAAAAGTGATGCAAAATATCAACAAAGATATGCACAATGACTGCCGAGACAAATCACAACCATAAACAGACAAAAAACACCAACAAAGACATGCAATTGCATTTCTTATAAATTATGTGTAATTTATAATTTTTCCAATAAGAATGTTTTTATTGCTTGGCTGTCAAATAAATCTACCTAACATCCTACACAAACAGCAAACATCCAATAAACCTGCTAGATGGAATCAAATTAACTTTTTTTAAAGACTGAATAAAAAGTACTATAAATCCTAAATGCCTTAGAGCCCTCAGTCTCCTCTCAAACGTTGTGTTGTAGCCCTTGTTACTTTAGCTTAAGTGTGTGTCAGAGCTGTGTAATTCGACAGCCTGCCGATAAAAACCTTGAAATTCTGTTCAGAAGAGAAACTGCTTAAAAAAGATAAAGAAAGAGATGATAGACATTTGAAAAGTGTACATGCTTGTGAGTGTGAGAGATGATGTACAGAAAGTAAAATACAAATACATTTAACAGGGATAGACTCATTCTTACCAAAAGCAAAATATTGACACCCTCAACCCCTGTGTAACCTTTCAAACTTTCCAATGAGCAAAGGTTAAACTATAAAGTACATAACTAAACATCAAATAGGGTATTAGAATTATTTTAAGAGTACTTGTATCACAATCTTTGAATAACACTCAGCCCTAGAGCATTTAAAAGTAGGAGGACTGCATTAACTTTTTAAAAGATAAAATTAAAAGCAAAAATACTAGTTGCTTTTACGTTTTTATTTCTATTTAATACATAGCTATATAAACAGATATATGGAGATAGACAGACAGACAGACGGATAAATAATGACTAGGGAAGGACATGCATTTATCTGCAATATAATTTATTAAACAGGTAACAGAAGTAGTAAGTAACTCATGTTATTAAAATCATGCAACAAGTTGCCACTCTTAGCAGTGACCCAAATCAAAGTCAAGGCAAAAAAGGTCTTGAACTGATGTACTGACCTGCAGCACAGCGTCCCCGACGAAGAGCTTCCCCGTCTGATCAGCTGCAGGCGTCCATTGTCGAGTGTCAGAGGTTAATGAAAACATTACAAAATAATTGCTCATTTCATACATGCTAACATGGTGGAAATAGCAATCAGTGTCTCGGTCTGACAAATCTCTGGCAACATCCCACAGCTTAGAGAAAGAACACAGGAAAGCATGAAATTTGAAACTAATCAGGATTTAAACTCATTTGCAGCGGCATGGGAGGAAACAATGAAAGCTCTGTTGTGAAAAGATTTGTGAAGCTCTCAGAAAAGGGCTCTTAACGTCCCCGGGGATATGAAGACATGATTCTCTCATTCGTTAAGAGGTTTTAAGAGGGATGTGAGCAAATGGACAAATTAGAGGGAAATGATTCAGTCACAGGACACTGTGATCATCCCAACAGGACACTGACAGGTCATCACTTCTGACTATTTAATTGACAAACATGACCAAAGTATTTTCTCTTCGATCTCACCAGCAGCATGGCCTCATTACTCTCCCAGTCTGACTGCTGCTTACTTTTTCACGCACACACATACACACAAAAAAGAAACCAACTTTTACTTTTGGCTACAAGTAAGTTTACAAAAATGGTACAAAGTCTGACCGGTTAAAAACAAAGGACTATGTCAACAACTATTAAACAAAAACTTATTTGTTTTCTGTTTGAGAGTAATGAAACAGCATTGGTGCCAATCTGATAGAACAGAGTTGGAATCAGGACATGTTTAGCTTAGCATAAAACAGGAGAAACAGCCTCTAAAGGCACAATTGCAACTTTGTTTAATTTGTTTGTGTAATTCGACATACAAGCTTGTTTAAACTTGTTTTTGATTAAATCTCACTTGCCGCAGGTAAAGCTGTTCCAAAGCTGCCAAAAGAATAGAATATTTCCATTTAATGACAGGATGCAGCCTTGAAATATGTGGCTGAGTCCTAAATATTTCCCTGACTTCACATACACTGTCAGTGACACTGTCACAGTGTGGGGGATAAATACAAAATGAAAAATAAAAGGTAAATCTTATACGTTTTGTAAGCCGTACTTACAAAATGTTATTCAATTTGTAGTAGAAGTTACAGTAATATATTTGATGAACAACAGACTCGCAGCAACTGTGCACAGCTTACTGGTGTCAACAAAGTTGCCAGGTTTTGTACTCTCGTACACACACTCCATGTGGAATTACAGACTGGTTATGTTGTATGTCTGTTCATGTAGGTGGTAAACAAAGATACACTGAGCACCTGAGTCTGTTTTCAAGGGACATTTTTGAGCCAGGCCAACTGTTTCTTCATGTGCCTAGTCTCAATGCTAAGTTAGGCCAAACACCTCCAGCTTCATGCAGCATTAAAGCAACATGAAGTGGCATTTATTTCTATGTATGAAGTCTTGTTCGCGAGGAGAACTGCTCAGCCTGTGCAGTTATGTAATGTTTCCTGTAGTTATGTAGGGATATCTATGGAGTTTGAGAAAGTTGCATTAATCAACTACAAATTTATTACAGAGAATCTGTGTTGCAAACTAGAGTTAAAAGATCATTCAATAGGTAGGGCGAATCTAATGTACGTTGCTTCAGCAGTATGAGAAAAAATAGACACTGCAGCTCTAATTTTTAACTTCCTCTTTGTGGAAACCTTCTTACAATTTTTTTTCATTGAGAAATGAGAATCATTGAGAATCATTGAGAAAGCGCAAAGTATGAATTTCTGTAGTGCCCCTTCAACACCCAGGCATGAGAGTGATATCTTAGTTCTCATCTTACCTTCTTGGAAAGAATACAGTGTTTGATCTATTCCCCTCTCTCCAAAATTAATAACCCATTTATTTGC
The DNA here is from genome assembly GCA_029783725.1 of Acanthurus tractus. NCBI lineage: Eukaryota > Metazoa > Chordata > Actinopteri > Acanthuriformes > Acanthuridae > Acanthurus > Acanthurus tractus. The sequence continues at coordinate 19,356,662 of JAQNCA010000007.1, forward strand.
TCTCTTCTCATATCTTCTGTTTCCAATTTTCTTTTTAATCATGATTAAACACAACCTGGTCATTCTACAGGAAATTAACAACTAATGATGCTCCCTAAATGCTTTTATTGTGAACTTAATTGTCACCTGTAAAGTATCCTGTGTCTCTCTAACGTTATTAACACTCCCAATACCCCACTGGATTAATGACATTTACCACTGCATTGAAATCAATTTTCAAATCCATACAGCAGTAGTGTAATGAAATATTTTCTTACCTACTTGATCTTTGAAAATCTTTGAAATAACCACAGGCACGTTGTGTTCTGCTCCCCCCTGAAAAGCATGAGAAGGATGAGAATGAACCGTGTTGAGTTTCACTGTGGACGTTTGCTGCCAAAACTGCTTTCATGGACAAACAGTCAACTCTGCAACCCCAAGACTTTTCATTTCCACTTTAGTCTCTCCACAATCAAAACTTATCTGCTTACTTTGATGCTTAAGCCCAGACCGCCAGTCGCCTGTCTTCGCAGTACAACAGTTCTGTGCTTTAGAAAGTGGGAGTTTCTTATTGGCAAAGAGATATTGTGAACATTCAAACAGTATTCTGGAGTTATGCGGCATGAATAACAATGCAATTCTCAAGCCCTCTGGCGCACTTACATTTACTTGGGATTCACTTCCACTTGTGCAAACCACGTCCAGCTTCTGTATGGTTAATACCTCTTTGGTCAATTTCAGGCACACATCATAGGTATTGTTGGTCTCCTCATTGTACAGCAAAGCAATTCCAGATTTCGTCTGTTGGAATTGAGAAGAGCATTGACATTTTGCCAAGCAGAGCAATTATGTACACAATGAACATTTTAATCCTCTTTCCTCAATGTGTCATTTGTGTACCCCATTCTGCTGGTCTAGTTTTGGGTTAATTGGTTTTGCCTGACGTTGTGAAAGCATGAACCTTTGTAAAATAAAAAAAAAAGGACTGCATGCTTTGAATTTCATATCTACCTTGCAAAAAAAGGATACACACCGCTCCAGGAAATTGCACTAGACAGTCTGACTTTGAGGGCAGAAATGACGACAACAGCGAACTTAGATAAAAGAGAACAGACATCACACTTTGCACCATGACTATCTCTGAGTGGGTGAAAAAAATTTAACAAACACACACCTGTAAACATAACACAGTGCAGTTTAATCCAGCCGTCCAAATTAATGCATTATTCTCTGATTTTTCTCTGCTCAGTCACTATCTGCAAACACCTAAAGCAAAACCCTCAAACCCTCGAGCAGCTCTGATGAATTAGAAATGGCCTCAGCACTTTTGTCTAGAGATTAAGCGAATCACTGGCAGATGGAGTCTTTTCAACTTGTATAATGTTATTAGTCACATTTTAGATAACATAGCTCAAGGGTAACTAAACTTTTCTTGTCTGACATACCCCTTTCAGATAGAGCTGCTCTCAAAAATTAGAATCAAGATGATCTTGGTTAAAAGTGAGACCATGATTTTTACACAAAATTACTCTGACTGTCAAAACATCATGACAGACTGCCATAAAATTAGCTACAGACACTCACACCCCTTATGAAACTCATCAGGTCAAATTATGGATTTGTCATTTACGACGAAATAGTTACAAAATTTCGATCAGCCACAGCTGTACTTTGTTTTAGTGTACATGAGCACAAGTGAGCATACTAACACGCTACAGGTGGTGAACAATAAAACATTATACCTGCTAAACCTCACTGTCACTGTGACAATTTCAGTATGTGACTCTAACATTTAGCTGAAAGTGCCACAGTAGATTCACAGAGCAGCCAGTGTGGCTGTGGCCTCTGAGTTCAGATTAAAATGATCTGAATTGCACCACAATCTTCCCATGTGCCACCTGATAACTGGCTCCCTGCTACGTCTCCATGCTGTGTAATTTCGGAAAACCTCCAAGAGTTGCTTTCATGATCTATATAATTTTGAAAATAACTGAACAATTTTCTTAAGCTTTGACCAAATACAATCTGTGATGATGATGAAGACATCACATAGACAAAGAATAAAGCCAATCCCTCCCTCTGTTGTATTGCCCGAAGAAGCTGCTGCACAGAGGCGAGTAGTTTCACTGAGTTACATTGTTTCTCCAAGCTCCATCGAAAATCCAGCAACCAGAGTCAACAAGAGTGATAGATGATCTGACACAGACAAATGACAAATTTGATAGAAAAACAACTGCCAGTTGAACTGAAGTGACTTTACTTTGAAATGAAGACACAGCTTATTAAGCAAGAAGTGGACAAAATAAAGGGAAAAACAATAACAAAAGCCCAACAGACAAGCAATTGCCTCAAAAAGTACTTTGCATTTGAATCAGTGTGTTTTTGACACAGTCTTAGCAGATTTGAGCATCACAAGGGTGGGATTTATTGTAATATGCTTGTCCTGTATTTCAGTTAGTGTCCACCCCCTCTTTCATTTGTCTTTCATTAGCAGATTTAACTCTCTAGGTTTTTGCTTGAAGTGTTTATCAAATGCCTCCTACAACACATTCGCTCATGAGTGTTGCACTATACAGTATGCCTTTAGCTTTTCAACTCTTTTATTAATGCCTCACACCAAGCTTTTCTACTAAAGCAAAAGGGCAATTCCTGTAAAACGTGACAGTGCTGTTGTGTTTTCATATTTATGTACCTTAAATAATCATGTACCTGAACTGTCCAGATCTAAAGTTGGACTAAACTGAAATTATAAGAAAATATTAAAAAATAATTAAAATCGTTAGACAATCCCAAAGGTAGAGAAAGGTAGTACGACAATAATCAACAGCATAGCAAAACACCAAATGTTTGTGGTTTTGCTGTCCCACAGCAGAACAGCAGAAGGTTGACCTTTTCACAGATGATTTACTCTAGAAGGGTCAGAGTGAGTAATAAGGTGAAAATCAGTGTGTGAGTAAGGTCATCCAATTCTTTTTTAAGAGATACTGGAGTAAAGGCCGCACCCTGTTCCTGCCAAAGAAGCCAGAGTATAAATTAAGGCTTCTGGTAGTTGCTTTGTGTAAAAAAAAAAAAAAAAACATGGCTGCTGGGCAGCATAATGAATACATTCAGAGGACACAAAACAAGTCCAGGGCCCAATCCTAATGTCCCTCCCAAAGCCTTTAGCTCTGAACCCCCACAGACTCTGCTGTGAAGTCACCTGAAAGTGTTTAAATGTGAGAGAATGAAAAGCCAACAGGGTTTGAATAGGAATGGGACAGAACATTGCAACATATATTTATGTTTTGGGCCTAGTTCTTTAATTTCAAGTTTTTTTGTGAGGGAAAGGCACTTTAAGGACTTTGGGGTCTTTTTTAAACATCCTGCAAGCTTTTTCCAAACACTATGAGTGGCTATAGTCAATGATGAATGTTCTTGTTCATGTTAGAACAGCATCATACATTCATGTTTAAACTTTTTATCTTGAAGTTGGTCCTTACATGTTATTTTTTTTATTTTTACTTGATATGTAATAAAAGGCTACTACAGTTAAAAAATTTTATCAAAATCAGAAATTCAAGAATACCATCATCTGCATTATCATTATTTTTAAAAGGGTTCTGGGCTTCCTCTGGTAACCCTGTGTTTAACATGACATTGCTATGAACTTTGGGTAATTCCCACAGGTAAAGTCTGCAAGAACTTCAACTTACAGAGAGAGGGGAGAAAGGTCTGCAAGTCAGTTTGACAATGGGAAAGCCCAAAGCCCTTGTGAAGCTATCGGGAAGGTGCCACAGAGTCTCTGAGCCAACACAAAGATTTGGCCTTAAGGTTTGACGGCACAAAACGTCAGCATGAGTGAGTCACACACACACTGCCTGTAATGACAGAGGAAATCACTTTCACCTTCTTTTACTTTCCATTCTGTCGCTCCCCAGCCTACCAGGTAACTCTTTTATGTCGCTGTTTTTTGTCTTCAGGCTTGTCAACAGGAAATCTCATGACATTCATACATACATGAACACTTGCAAGGCCACAAACTTGTTGAAGCACAACTCTGCTGAAGAGGCTGACGAAACAAACAAAAAAATCTTTTGTACACAAAAGAGCTTTTGTTCCTCAGTTGGGCGACTGACATTTTGAAGCAATAGTTACAAAGAGAATGAAAACTTCATGTCAGAAGAACACCAAACAACAACAACAAACTGACAAACTTCTGACTAAATAAGACTTCAAAAAAAAAGAAAAAAAATTGCCTCCTAAAAATTGAACTTACATCTCATTTTTGCAAATTCGAACCCCAAAAAGCTTCTGTATCACATTCAGGTGTGATGATGGTAATTACAGTTTATGACATTTCAAAACATGTTTTTACAAAATAAAATATTGACACCATGGTAAAATCACAGCAGCATTACAAATTTAAACAGCAATTTTTTTTAATCATTTTTGTTTCTTTCCATTTTCAATTTCTTACAGGAGATGTCAGTAATTAATGCAGCACAGCAACACATTAAGGCATTAATGCAAGTTTTAACCATAATAAAAATGTAAACCATAATTATTCTTTCTGCAGGATTTAGTAAGTGAGTAAGATTTAGTGATAAAATTGTTATTGTTTATCAGGTAGTGACAGCCTTAACATCATTCTATCTGTACCTTATATCCTCAAAAAGGAGAACAAGAACTAAAATTTTTGTCAAACTTAAAAAGTATTGGTGATTACATCAGGTATTAGTGCTTAAAGACGTCCATTACATTTGCCAGACCAACTGTTTCCAAGCCAGCAGCTTATGTCTGCTCTGCTGTAAATTGATATCTGAAGGAAAAAAAGAAGCTGTTGGACTTCATGACATAACTGGATTGACAGTAAGCTTTTAATTAAATTCCAAGTTTCAAAGGTCTACAATGGTTATTTACCTGTGGCTTTTATTTTTGTTTAGTTTGACAGGGCCTTTCTAAAGAAATTCATAGTGTTGGAATATTTGTGACATGTGGAAACTGATGTTCTCCACAGAAAATGAGCTCTTGGGCTTATCATTGATCAGCCCTGTGCTTCTGCCAGCCTGCTCATGTGTGACTGAGTGCAGACGTGTGTGTCCATACAGGGTATTGTAGTTACTATGGTGCCGCCTTGCAAACTCATCTCATTTGTGTAGATTAGAAACAATAGAGAGGATAAAAGCCAAATTGTGGGACGCCTGTACATTAGACAATCAAATGCTGGTTGAATATTCTTTTGAGACAGTCTGTCAGAAGGTGTTTGATCCAATAGAAAGAGAGAAAAACACCTTCAACATTCAAATCACACAGCTACTGCAGCGGCATGTGTAATATATTCAAAGCTGAATTGAGTTAAAATCTTGTGACAGCATATCATATTCATCGTGCTGACTGTGGTCAAATTGGGTCCTCTTTTCCCCTAAAACCTTACAGCCAACAGTGAAGGGAGGGGGGTGATGCTGACAACATAATAATGAAGTCATGCACAAAAGCTCTGCAATATACCCTGTTTTTGTGAAGCTCAGCTGCTCTAGTGACACTGTCAGGGGAGGTTTTCATTCAAGTCATGTTAATCTTTGAGGCTGTAGTTGTTTGTAATATGTGGATGAATCATATCTTCTAAAATTAGGCCGGTTTGTGGCGGGGAAACAAATTGTGAGGCCTCAGCCATTTGAAAAGCATTAACATACAATGCATTAGGATGAAATGACCTTTGACTGATGAATATTCTCAATGGCATCTTACCCCCTCCTGGATGGAATAGGTGGCAAAGTTATGTAAAAGCAGCCTATTTAATCTCCACGGCTGAAAACGTGACTGTCAGATGAGCCTATTATTAAAAATGTTTGCAAGTTCACTTGGCTCCCAGTATCCAAGATCTGACCCATGATCCAAATGGGACTGGGTGAGATTTATTCTGATCAGGCCTGATGGATTCTGTCCGGTTGAGTCCCATTCAGCTCAGGACTTGAGTGAATTATAGCAGACTCGTTTCCGTCTCTTATCAAGTGGTATCATGATGATCGCATGTGATTGATGTGTTTTTCTGAGGCAGATGAAGTGAGCTGAAGTGCTTCACTTTTCATTGGCTGCTGCGCATTAATCAGTGATGCATTATGCTGCTTCCAATGTTGCTGCTCTCTTTCTATTTGGGTTGACTTTATTTTAGGTCTAATTATACTCAGGTCTATTCACATTGGGTATGACTGTCCTTGGGCTCTTGTATGGATCAGCAGAAGTGCAAAGAAGTCAATTGTTCCAAGTCCAAAGTAAATGTTTGTCTTGGTGACAAAATCCTGAATGAAGACCAAAAGGTCTCCTGACCTTTGAACTATATCATTTTGCATCAATCGTATCAATCATCTTAAATGACTTTTTTTCCATATTTAAAACTTCAAATTATGTGTTATAATTTTATAAACATTTAAAGGCACAATGTGATTTTTCTGTTGCTAGCAGCCTCTCAATCAAAAAGATTTAGGCAAAAGTCGCAGTTTGCTGACATTTTAAAAAGTGTAGGATCATGAGATTTCTTTACAGAGGTTAAACAGAGAAAGAAAGAGATCATTGTATCCATAGATATATAGACTTGTACTTTGTTGGAGCTTGAGAACAAGCAAATGTGTTGAATCAGTTTCTATTTGCCAGTGATTTGTGTTATTGTATGGATTTCATTAATAATCACTACATCTGTTATGTTTTTTTTGCAGAGATTGCAGACATGCTTCAGTTTTAAATGGAAAAATATTTTTTATCACAAGTAAAAGAAAACCTGGAAATAAGTTGAGCAGTGAAGACATAAAAATGCTAATTTAATAAGCACCTGAAGTGACACAACACAACTTTTGGTGAGCTACTTTCTATAAATACTGGAGCTCTTAATTCACTCCTGTTGAGTTGATAAAAATCTTTTTTTCACTGGAATAAATACAGCAGAAAACGAAAGAAAGCAGATATTTTTTACTCAGAGGAAAGTTGCTTTGTTAACATATATTCACTCATGACGGACTGATGCTTCTTTAACCTCACTAATTATCTGATACTAAGCACAGAAACTGGCTCACAGAAAAGCAATAAAGCACTAAAAGCTGAAAATTTATATCTGTCTGATGCACATTTAATCATTTTAGAGCAATGAAAACCTTTCAAGTTTTTAAAGTTCACAACTGGCATCAAAATTAAATTCATCAAATCAATTTCAGGGGCAAGGTGTTAAAATAATAAATTTATTTTCATTTGGATAAATCCCTTGCTATGTATCATCACACTAAAAAATCTGCCAAGATACCTCAATTAAATAAAAAATGTACTATAGGCTGTGATACCGATCGGTTTGTAAGGTCACCAAACCCTCAGTTAGAAACTTGGAAGGGAATTAATGTACTTAACTGAAAGAAAAGCAAAGCTGCAGTGTTATAAAGTTGCCTATGTACATTATAGATAGTGAGAGTACGACCCCTGCCAGAGGGAGACCATGTATAGTTAATTGGTTTAGTTGAGGGGGATCTTCACACACAGTAGGTGAGCAAACTCAAACAGAGATCACAACATCAGACAGATGCACTGCATAAGTTCTCGCTTGATATCAGCACTTCACTCTTAGACAGGGATATAAATTATGAACAGCTGCAAGTACGAAAGGTTTCAAAGAACATCACAACTTGATTAAATGTTAAAAAACATGTTTGCAATTAAGAATCTCGATGTTCCCATGGCAGAGACATCGAGGAGATTAAAGGTCTTATTGAAGTTTAATAAGCCTCAGCTGGTGTTTCTGAACAAGTTTAAGAACCTGCTGTGGACAGTTTTGAACCCACAAAGACAGGAGAAGGTCGAGATGAGCTGCTGTTGACGTCCGAAGGTTCTCTTTTAAACATACTTTATTCACACTCTCCATCCCGTATGAATTGGATGCGATTTGACTTGACAGTTGGTGATTAGCCTGATTTGTCACACTGGCTAGATGAGTGTTTATAATCATGTCACCAGCGGAGATCACATCAATGGTGAGCCCGAGGACAAGCCGAGTTTCCTTCTCATGTCAAACCAGTGAGGAGTGAACAAGACAAAAACAAGGAAAATCTGTCATGTTAAAATGACCGAAACTGTTCCGACATTGGAAGAAAATGGTGCCCATGTTAGATCCCAATGCACACAGATAAAAGAGGACAGTAAAAATGTTTCAAGGCCTTCACAGGGGCTCTTTGGCAATGCATCAACCAATCTCTATTGACAATCAACAAACTATTTTCTATTCTTGTTTCTTTATTAAAAAACAAGATTCATTTGTTATCACTTTGCAACACAAGCTTGTGTAACTCAGTAGAATGAATACCAGCGTAAAGGGACCAGAAAAATATGAATTATATAAATGGATGAATAATGTATCATTTTTAAGGATTTTTTTTTTTACATTTAAGTGCAGAAAATGAGTTAAGAAGTCTCAGAGCTGGAGGGAAAAAGCTGCCCTGTAGTCTGGTGGTACGGCAGCAAATAATTTTGTATTCCTTGCCAGACAACAGCAGTGCGAGCAAGGCTGTGGCCGTGGTGGCTATTAATACTAACTGTTAACAAAATTATCAATAATTTATATACTTTCTGAAATATAATGTGATAATGTGATGTCATCAGCCAACAACTGTAAATGTGTTTCTGCACTGAAAGCCGATTCCCCTCTTGCATCATTCTCATAAATTTGACAGCTGGATTGTTGGTGCAGTTCTTGTTTACTCGCCTCAAACAGAATTAGATTCAGTTATATTGACAAGTAGGTTCTCACATACAAGAAATTTGCCTTGGTATTTGGTGCATCACTCACAAAAAATTGCTAAGAGAAAAAAGACAAAAAGAAACAATGGACCTAATGCAAGGGTAAAATGGGATTTTACACTCAGAAATATGGAAAAATATGTAAAACTTTTTTTCATATAAAGCTGTAGGGTGTCTTAAATTAGGAGAAGGGAACGTGCTAGACATTATCCAAGAAATATGCATTCATGTACCGTATAAAGACTGTGGTTTACAGAGATAATCTAGTTGATATAACCCATTGCGTCAGATGTGCAGACTTTACGTTAATGTAATGTAACGTGTCCATGAGTGGGATAAGAGTCATCATCAGTGGGGGGGTTGATTATTATGACTGTGCTGATGTGGCTAAGCTGTAGTTGAAGGGAACTGAAGAAACTTTTTCTGTGGTGTAATTTTTTGGTCCTGATGGATTGCAACCTCCTGCTGGAAGGAAATTTTTCTTTTTTTTTTTTTTGGTCTGAAATGGGGGTGGTTGTAGTCTTTCCTGCTCGACTCAGGGTCCTGAAGGTATGCAGGTCCCTGAAGGATGGCAAGTAGCAGCCAATCCCCTTCTCAATGGGGGAAATGATACACTGCAGTCTGATCCTGTCCTTGGCAGTGGCGGCAGTGTACCAGATGGTGTTGGAGGAGGTGAGGATGGACTCAGTGTGTGTACTCAGAGGAGTACAATCATTGACTTAGGCAGGTTCAAATTCTTTAGCTGTTGCAGGAAGTACATCCACCATTGGGCTTTCTTGGTGATAACTGCACTTAGTTATTCTAAGGTAACCTTGGATGATCACAACCTTTTAGAATGCATTATAAAAGAGTTTATTTTACTTGTGCTGTTTTTCATTAAGTCTCAGTTGAGAAATTTTCTTTTGGCTCTGAAAACGGCTTGTTCATAAGAATCTTCCATTGTGGTTGAATTGTGCAGATATTCTGTTGTGTCCTTCCTTAGCTTTTGATCAAATTACCTCAACCAAATTATTTAGTTATATTATTCTGGATTTTTCTGAGTTCTTACCGCGATTATTGAGAAAAAAAATAGTCAAACATAACAGTCTAATTTCTCATTATCATGCTTAGCAAATTACAAAATTAATCTGTAAATGATTAAAATAATTCAGTCCTGTCAGCAAATTTTACTCTACTTAGAGTCAGTTTCCCATTTGTAGTTTGACCTATTCAGGTTTTAGTGAAAAGCACAATACTCTAGTCTCTGCAGCCACTCTTGTTTTAAATGACAGAACTTTTCTGATTAACGAGTTATACTCAATAACCTGCACATTTGTTCTAAATGCAGATTAAACTAAATTCATGTTTTTTCACCTGAGCTAAAGATACTGATGGGAATTTCATCCTCTCCACTAAAAATGGTAAATATCATGTGACTAAACAAGGAGCAACTGAGGAGCAAAATCTTTTTTCTTTCTTTTGACATGTTATTCAGTGCATTGTAGAAAGAAGCTTATTTAAAGAACTTCCCAATCAACCTGGGATTATGGTGACATTTTATACATGCATGCTTCAGCTGCAACTCTGTTTATCACTCTGACTGAGATTTATTACTGGTAATAAATAGAGTTCTCATTATTGTGAGCTGTATGCTAAGGCTGGGTGTTACTCTCTCTCCCTCTCTAAGTACAGCCTGATAGACACTGGGTTTTATTTATTTATAAAGGCTTTTACTGTTTTTTTTACCTCCTTGCATTACTTCTTTTCTGTCTTTTAATGTGTTCCCTTATCAGGCACGCTCTGTTGATTGGATTATGCTGCAGCTGCTTTTACTGAACTTGAAATATCCATTTTTTCCTCTTTGTGTACCTGTAACCTGAAATAACATGCAGAGCAATCTAAAGCTGAAATTTGTTTTTTATCCTTTGGGCAAGTTAAATTTTTAATCTCATCCTAACTCACTTCCAGCTGTTCTTGTTTTAGCTGAGTCATCGACTTTAATTTTTAATTGATTTATTTATTCTTCAGGTTTTATTATTTCATGCCAATTTCTTTTTTATTTGTCATTTATTCTTTTAAAATATTTTTTTATCAAGCTTCCAATTTGTGTTTCTTGGCGTTTAAGGTTATACTTTTTTTTGTTTTACTTGTAATTGGTGTTTCCGAGTCAATTTATTTCCAAGTAAAATGAAGGTTTAGCCCTTAAGATCTTATTTAATATTTCACACCCATACAGATAGTTGTGTATATGGGTAAATACTTTAGTAGTGTGTAGTTATTACATTAGCATATTGCAGCTTTATTTCAAGGAAAAATGGTAAGAAACACAGTGAGCTTAACAAAGCTACACACAGCAGGATCCTGCTGCAGTTTGAGCAGAAATCAAAGCTCCCAACATCAGCCAATAAAGATCACAGGACAACTTCACTGTGCTCTTTCTCTTGTACCAGAACCCCTCACACCATGCCATCATCACAGGCTCTGATCACAGCTGCTTGTGATCAGCAAAGGCTCAACTATCCCAACCTAGTGGAGCAATTCAGGGGGGATAAAAAATAACCTGGAAACTGTTCTGCTCCAAAAATAAGGGTATTCTGAACTCTCATTCAGCTCCAATTCTGTCACTTCAAATGAAAACCAATGGCAGTGTTCTAAAGCAGGAAAGGATGTGTATGACAACAAGCCCTTTGACATGAAATTGTTACTAATAAGACTGCTGATATTTCAGTATAAAAAAAATGGATTTTAAAGGTCAGATTTAGTTGCAAGACATCTTCAATGACAAACGTACAAAAATTAAGATGTGGATTGGCTTATTCTTAATGAGGTAAACAAAGTCAAGAAAGTCAACAAATGGCTTTGGTACTTTCATAATAAGCTGCCGATTTTTGATATGTCTTTCACATAAGCATATATGCATCAGATATTCTTTTACTGATATTTAAAATGAGAAATGTATTTTCTTACTAGTCACAATACTTTATCAATAACTGGTCTTCATTTAGGTTGTCTTAAATGTTTGTTTGTAACAGTAAAAAAAATGGTTACATTAATTTGTTGTCACATATATAATCAGATTCTGAATGCTGAAATAAAAAAAAATGTAAATCATTTTGATTTGTTTTGATATGAAACTTCAATTTTATGAGAAAATGTATTTGTAACATGTCAGCATTGTTTTAAACATGTCTACACTTGATAATTCCACAAATTAGGACACTGACATGTTGAAATGTTGTTTCCTCAAGTGAAATCACTCGTCAGTCTGATGGTGAAAAAAGAAAAGAGCTTACGATAGACGTACAGCGAGAAGAATTTGTGTGTTTGCTCTCAAATCATGGTCATCTAGTCTCAGCACTGTAATTTTCACTTCTTTGGCGTATCTGCTTCAGCAGAAACAGTTTGCTTTTCTGCCAGCAAACAGCACAAGCAACAATAGTCAGCATTAGGAAGTAGAAAGCACAGTCCAGTTGAATGTGAGACAGCAGCTACAAACTGTCTCAAGCATAATCTCAGCTGTTTATAGTTTTTGTACCAAGGTACCACAGTTGAGGCTCCAGTGTGAGGGTGTAAAGTACACTTTTCAGATTTAAAATGCGTGAATCAGAGTGAGATCTTTCTTGGCTTGATGCAACTGAAGTGGAGAAAATGATTGCATATGCCCATTGGACCACAAGCACCAGGAGTTTTTTCTTGTTCAAAAATCTGCTAAGAGCCACTCTTATTGACTATTTCACATTCCTTTCTAGAAATAAGGGCAGCACTGTCAGGACCACAGCATCATTGATCATAGTATGTTTCTCCTTCAGAGCTAAAGCAAGTTCACAGCCGGGACATACAGAGTTTGCTCACGTACAGTATCAGTACTTTATTCTTTTAAGCTAATTAAAATTGATTTAAATCCTTGTCAAACCATCTTGGAATATTTCTTTATTCTTGGGTATCTGAAGTTGTAAATAACTTGGCGGAAAATTCAATATATATCTGTCATCAGTTTCTTCTTCTGATTTTTATTCTTATTTTATTAATCAGCTGTTTTATTGTTATTCCAGAGGAAAGAAACTGCTTCTTCTGGCAGCCTAATTCATGTTCACAACCGGTAGCTACAATCTGTAAGTAAGTGGGGCAGCATGAACTATGAAATATTTATTAAATGTGTCTGACACATTCAATTAACATAACAGTTGCAGCCTTATCAGCCAGGTTTCACCAACAGTGTCCGAACACAACAAAGTCTTACGTTATTTGCATGTTATAACAATGAAAATGAAAATGAATCCTGACCAAGTAATCTTGTAGCAACTGTTTTACAAAGAAAGCAAACAGGTTTATTATTGCTTCAATAACGACTAATGTCACCTGACTTTATCTTTTACTGCACACCCAGAAGCCATAAAATGCAGATATGAGCTGTGAAAAAGCTGAAATTGTGTGGCATTACACATTAAAATGTTCTTAACAGTGTTTTTTGGATGACATCCTTTGCTGCCATGCTCAATTTTAATACTTTCTCCCAATATTGGAAATCCAAACAGAAAACCATCTAGCTATAGAAAGAATGTTACCCATAAACAGCAGGTTTCACATTCATGTTCTCCCAAACTGCTGTTCTCTTGTCTTTATGAAGTATAAATAGTGTCCTGTCAGTGGGTGGGGCACCTCTGACTGTATGACACTTGAAAATGAATTGTTTTCATTTGTTCACAACCACCCTGTTGGTGCTGCTGCACCACAAAACAAAATACTCTCATCCATTATCAGTCAGGGTGATGATAAAGAGCGTTTTCACTTTCAAATTACCTTTCTGCAGCCACATGTTTCGTTTTAGTAATTAAAAAAAATTAGAGTAAATGAGCTACAGCTGATGAAATCAACCTCTGCTCTCAGCTAATGAAAAAAGTAAAGGAGGGGAAAAAAAATAACATAAGAAATTTGTTTGTTTTGGATCTTGAAACGAAGGGGAACATGCTCATTTGTGCCCACTGTTTTATTACTTTTTTTTATTTTTATTCCAAGCATCATAGCTTCATTATAGAATTCAATACTCTGGTGTAAGCTTTTTTAAGTGGATGGTATCATCTTACTACTATGCTTTTTGACTTTGATGCTGCAAATTACACAACCTGACAGTGACTCACTGTTAGCTGACTCACCAGTCATGGGGAATCTATGTGGACTGTTTGTCTGCTTGTAGTTTTGAGATTACTAGCACTTTTGAAATTTCCATGTTTATTTCTGTTCATAAATAACACACACCTATAATCATTTGTTTAAGAATGCCTTTTTATCTGTACTTTTTCTCTGTCCTTGTGCTGCTAGACCACCTGAATTTTCCCTCCAAGGACCAGTGATGGCATCTCATTCAGAATGAAACAAGCAGCTGAACCTCAACTGAAGAACAGAAGGACTTTGTGTGGAAACTAGTTCTGTATGTTTCATATAAGTTTATATTTCTACATATCATCTCTGTCGGTGAAAAACCTTTCAATCCCTTTTTTTGTGTTTTGTCAACAATCTACTCCTTATATATCATGTATCTTTTTTACATAGATTGAACAACAATAACTATGACAACAGTGTTTATAATTTTTTGAAACTTTTTATTTGTTGTCAGACAGCTAATCATTGCTGTCTGACAACAATGATTAGCTGAAACTAGTGAAGAAATTTGTTTGTGTTCTTGAAGATGAGAAAGCACATACACAATGCTGGGAGAGACAGCGGTGGTGCCAAAGGTACAAGTTTGCCTGCAGTACTGCAGCTAACAGATATGCAAAATACGCCTACAAGTGTTCTGATCTGCTGTAAAATGGTCAGAGAAGAAAACCTACCAGCACAGAAGAAAAACAACACATTAAGGAGCTGGCAAAAAGCAAAGCCAACTGTTGCATTACATCACTTTATCTGTGTTTTGATACAAAAGCTGCACTTAAACACATCACAAAGTCTGCAGCCGACAGTTAACTGGCATGCTCTGCTTAGAAGATTCGCCTCCAGACCACCAGGTGGAGGCAATCTGAATTTATCAGTGAAACCAGAGAATGCAGAATGAAGATAAACAATTGTTATGATAAAGATACATTTGCTTTCTTTAACACAGCTCTCTCACACTGGACTGCTTTGTAGTTATAGATTAACTGCTTTTAATCAAAAATATGTCAAGTAAATAGTTGCAAATGACAGTGAGATCAGATACTGTGACATCCCCCATCATATCCTAAAAAATAAACACTTTCTCAGTTAGTTCTAGAATATTAGCTTGTATGTATATTTATATACATGTACATGCTTATATGTGTGTCAGGCATTTTTTATTGGACTTTCTAGTCTGAAAATAGTGATTCATTTATGCAACACTGATGCCATTAAGTGATTTCATAAACATTTCTGCCTCCTTGATCTCTCCTACCTGATGGAAAGATAGTTGACTTCTGAGGTCACTTTGGCTGCAGTGGAAGAAAACTTTCAAGATACTGATAACCTTGAAAAGCTCCACAACTGTCAAGAAAGACACACACACACGCACACATACACACAGAGTTCTGATACACAAACATAGCCAGCAGCCAGAGCTCACTTACACACACTGTCCAGACACACACATTTTTTTTCCTTGTCCCGATCAATCACAAAACGTCTGGAACAGTCTAACCTGAACATACAGTATAAGAAGTGGAATGAGCCAAAAAAAAAAAAAAAAATCCTCGCTTTAATCCACTTACTGGCATCTGTGGAGAATCACACTTTAGTTCCATCAGTTCAGTTTAACATTGACAAACCCCTCATCAGGAATTTTATACAGTTTCAGCCATGATTCATAAGTTGTGATCAGTGAAACTGTCTCTGGGCCGTAGCCAGACATCACTCCCAATTTTCTCTCCCAGGCTTTAGACCTGACTACGAAAAAATCATATTCATTTAAAGCCAGAGGTTGTTAATGAGCGTGAAAAATTTGACTGGAATGAAAATCAAACTACCACCCACTTCATGCGTCAGACCCCGAAATACCCTGAACAGTCTAAATCAGTTAACTACACACACACTACTGGGGAAAAACTGTGCAAACTGATGACTTTTACTTGTTTTACTGATGGGCCCATTATGGTCACTTCATGAGGTCAAGGGCAGACATTTTGGTACATAAGCAGGTGTAACATATTTTCTTGGGGGGAATTAAATTTGTGCTATGTTTGTATGAAAATTAATGGATGATGTTGGAGTGTAACAAAACTATTACTCTTATCAAGCTGAGCACTTTTGAATCCTTTAAAAATATCTTTATATTTAAAATCAAAATTTGTAATTCGCCACAAAATAGCAAAACGCAGCACTCTATTCAGCTCATCTTCTATTTTGAGGTCAGTTAAAACTACTGCTGGGTTGTGTGCGCAGTGAAATTAAGTGTAGAGTTTTACATTTACACAAGGATGTGGATTCATCATCTGAATTTGCCAGGGACTTATTAAAAAAGAGTATAAGTTATTTCAAACATCTAAGCAGAGAGCCACAACTTGCAGCAAAAAGTTACAGTACCTGCTGTATTATAGCAACTTTAAGAAATAGATTGATAGGGAAGTATTAATTCATTTATTTGCAATAGTTAATATGCAGACAATTCTGGCTTTCAGGGCCAAACTGCAAGCACATATAGTTTGCAAACTGAGTGCTTGCATTTTTGCAGACACATAACATTTCATTAGATGCTAACGTGCACGTTTTAGAAATCTTGACAAACTGTGGAAAAGTTACCTCCTGTTTGCAAATGCTAAAATGCAAAGTTGCCTGGCAGATTTAAGTAAAAAAAACATTAAAAAATATTAATTGGATTTAAAAAAAAAAATCCATTAAAAACAGCCCAGAGATGCAGTTGCACTGATGAGCATAATCCATCATTTTAAATGAGACGACTTTGGTGATTTTACCCAGCATGCCTTTACCACGCTGCTAATTACCACATTTAGTGGAGTTATTTTCACTTTTTTTCCATCAGGACACACTCTTACATAAGACTGGTAGCAGCGAGGAGCAAAACTAAATGTGAAAAACTGCCTCCTCATAAATGTCATTGCAAGGATTATTATGAAGTTGTGTTTTTATAAAGTTGTATCAAGTCAGCAGTTATCTAATTTGCAGTGATGGATCATATTCATCAATGCAGCGCTCTGCCTCCACAAGCTGTTTTTTCATGTTTTTTCAAAAACAGCAGGAGCTTAAGACTCAGATTTTAACCTGCAGCAGCTTCTGGCTGTGCTACAGTTAACACTCAGTGTGTGACTCTTCACAGACCTGCCCTGGTTGCACTCAAGTGACAGTTCAGCCATCTCAGAGGAAATCTCTGATTACAAACATGATTACTGTGAAAACATGGCTTAAAATTGAGACATTTTTAATGTTTTTATAAATAAAGTTGTCACCTAATATCAGTAGTGGAAGAAAGAAATCAATCTAAACTATGAATACTAAACAGCCAAAACAAGTCAACAAGTTAAAGTCTTGGATTTAAAACCTTCATAAGTGTATGTACCTATTAAAAGCACAATTTATTTGAAGAATAAAAACTACTCATTCTGCGAATCAGTGGTTTACACACCCACACCAAACACTGACGCTGTTATTCTGTTGGACAAACTGTTTGCAAGGCTCGTCATCAAACTCTTGGCAAGAGAGTGTATTTGTGCATTCACCCAAATGCCAATGTTTCACAATCAGTCATTCACAAAAAAAGAGGACAAAATGGTAATGAATTGTATTATTTCTGAGATTAAATGCAATCACAATGATGTTGAAGGTTTTTTGAAAAAGGGTTCTTCACATGTTTGTCGACGATTCAGAAATACACAGCCTATTTTCTAGACAGGAAGTTGAGACATGAGGCAAGAAATGACAAGTGATAATGTGAAAATTCAGTTCTTCCCAGTAAATATGGTTGTTTGATGTTCCCATTTCAGAAGTCTCAGTTTAAATTGCTGTGCAGGTAAATTACTCTATATGCAATGAGTAGATGATTCCCCCATGCATCAGTAAATTCGCTGTATGCAGCAACACACAGCGCGTCGATATCCTGTAAGGTCAATAATGGATTGAGCTATCCCCACATGCACTGAACTCACAGAAATGTGGTATTATATCTTCCACAATCATCCTTGTTCAATCTTCCACTCAGAGTGGCTCCATGGGGAATCAAAGCCACTTCATGTATTTTCTCTCCATTGTATATTCCTTGTTTGAATAGGCTTGTCTCTCAGAGCTCTGCTGCTCAAATAACAGCACAGCCCACTGCGTGATAGCCACAGTTTCCCCAAATCCTTCCCTCCCCCCGACATGAGTGAGATATTTGCATGTGGTTTGGTAAGAGCCAGAGATGAACAGCTATATGAAGGAAATTAGTCAAAGTAATCTAGTCTGTGCATTTGCTAAAAATTCCCTAATGAGTATAATAAATACATTGTCTGTTTCCTTCTCATTCATTCGTACAGACGCACACAACCAAACTAATGAATTCTGTTGGGTCTGAGTGGGATTTGGGCTTGTGTGGGCACTATGGGAGCACTAACTCAGGGTGAGAGTAGGTTTTCAGGAACAAATCCGGAACTGTTAACATATCCAAAAGTCTTTTATTCCCATTTCAAGGACTAATTTTACTTGGAGGGAAAAAATAACTTTAGCCTTTTTGTGTTTTTTTTCTTTTAGTGTTGTTTTCTGAAGTGGTGAGAGGAGTGTCCACAACAATCCTCTATCAGCTGGTAAAGGGACAAGGTAGATTTCTTTATATCTCACTTGGAAATGAATTGGGGCATTAAAATGCATAAGTTTCCTGCCTTGAATCTAAATAAAAATGCTAATGAAACGCTGTGGGTATTAATAATGCAGAGGACGAGTTTCTTTTTATTTGCTGGGGATACACTTCAAGAAGGGCTCTAAACTGACAGTGCAACTTGTTTTGATGTATCAGGATTTATGACACTACATATTCTCTTGACATTTTAAAAATTAAAACACCATCTAATTAAGACTTTAATTACTGCCTGGTTTTGTAGTTAGTTGAATAATGGAATATGACTGTGCATAATACTGTATTATATATGTATCTTTTGCACTTCCAACGGGGACTAATTATAAGCTTTAAAAAAGACTAATTTATGATATAACACTGGAGTCTGCCCTTTGGCCCATTTCAAAGCTCTCATGGGTTCCTCAAGTTCCTCAAGCCATTACTTAATATGCCATAAGGAGATTAAAGTAAGACTGTGAAGCCACACGGCAGGAAATGATATCTATATATAATGATTTGTACATTATTGCTAAACATTTAATATAGAATAAGAAGGTAATGCCAGTAAAGAGTTGAACGTGTGCCAAATTTACGCATTCTTATTCTAGTTTCATTAAACAACACTATTTTAAGGAGCACGACTCCAGCGATAGGAGGAAATGGTTCAGGCAGTGAGAGACATTAAATATAACCTCTCTCAAGAAAATTAATTTCAATTCTTATAATTTAACATCTGATTGTTTGGTGTCCTTTCCAATTATCTGAGTAGCTCTGGGCAAATGAAAAGTTAAAGAGAATACATGTTCATGCTCCAACAGGACTGATTTGGTTAAAATATGATTGACTGCCCGAATACAAAAGCATCGACTTTCGCACTCCACTGGGGTATAATTATGCCTCTGCAGCTCCTGCCAAGAGAAGCCCTCAGGCGTGTGACCACAGGGGGTTGGAAATTTTATATGACATGCATGTCACTTATTTTTTTATGCCATTGGAAAGGGACAAGCCGGGGTCTGATCGTCTGATAACCATATTGCATCACCCTCTATTTAATCCCATTTGTGGTGATCTGAGCTTTGGGTTGTCCTTGCTGCTTGTTCCCTCAGCACAGTTTATATTGAACAAAAACTCAATATCAGCAATAGTAAGTGCAATCCTGACCAGCTCTAAGTGAATTATTTTTCCATCATCGTAGACATTTTAGTGTCAGTGATTTTTGCTTTATTTGGTTACAATGTGTTGATAGAAAAAGCTGTCATGCTTTCTTTTTTTATGAGGACTTGCTATGAACATCTGCAGGTGAGAAATTGTTGCTTATTTAAAAAGAAAGAAAGAAATAATACAGCAACATTTTGTAAGTTAAGCAAAATTTTAAAGCAAACTTTTCCTAAGAGAACATTTAGCCAAATCACAACCAAGAGCCCACCAATTTTTTCAGGAGACATAAATGGTCCCATGGTTTTAAGGGGTTAAAATTCTGAAATATTTACAATAAAAACTTTGTGTTTATTGTCATCTGCACAAAAAATTAAGTTTCACCTCACAATCAATTCCTTTTCTAGCATTTGTCAATCATGCACAAAACTGACATTCAAAATAATAATACTATGGCAACAGCAATCCTGAGATGACCATGAACCATTCATAAAATACTCTATGCAGCAGGGGTTAAAAAAAACTACAATACACAAATCCAAATGTAAATACAACATTAGTGAATGTTGTGTTAAGCCCTTGACACAGAGAATCAACAAATCAACTTCAGGAACTAGCAACAACAAAGACAAACTGTTAAGTCGCCTGACATCAGTCGGAAAGTTGCACTTGAACACACCACTAAGAGAAGAGTCAGTGGTCAGCAAGTACAATCTGCGTAGGAGATAACTTCACAACAGTCCAGAGGACAGAGATAGTTTAAATTCTTGAGGAAAAAGGATACCGCAGAGCTCGTAATGAGGATCCAAACTGTTTTTCTGATTAAGCAACCCCCGCCAATCTTCTTACCACTCTCACCACTTTTTAGACTGTAACTTAATGTAACTGCTGCTAATCGAGGATAGGCCTGACAAATAGCTGTATGTGATGCTGGTGTTGTAAGTTATTGGTCTTTTGGTTTTGGAAAAAAAATTTGGGAAGCAAAGGGCAAAAATAAGGGGAACCACACCTCAGTAAAATCATGGCTTCAGCAAAAAGCTGAAGTGGCTTTCTTAACCTTGGGTCAAGAGTTGGAGTTAAATTAAACCTCAGATTTTTAAAAACTTTGCACATCTCTTTCTTGTTTTGCTCCAGATGTTGAGGGAACTTATAGTCCAGTTATCCAGAGGCAGAACCCCTAACTACCTGGACTGTGTTTCCACAAGGTTACAGTAAATTGAAATGTTTTCATACACTGACAGGCCCCACCATTGGTTCAAAATGCAAAATCAACTAAAAAGCCACAGAAAGGACCAACAAAAGTCGACTAAAATCAACAGGGTGGTACATCGCAACAACTGGAGCTCACTGATGACCCAACACTAACCAACAGCCTACCCATACCTTGGTGTGTCAAGGCCCTTAGCAAGACTTCAACTGACCAAAGTGATGTTGATCAGAGGGGATGGTGTGTGCTGAGAGTCATTCACAAGCCTGATGGCCTGTGGATAGAAATTGTCAATCTTGTTGTCCTAGACTTCACACCTCTGTAGTGTTTGCCTGATTGAAACAGTGTGAAGAGGCTGTGTTGTGGGTGTGTACCGTCCCTGACGGGGATGATGTTTCATGCCCTCCTGATGACCCTGGAATGGTAAATGTTCTGAAGTCACATGGAGACTGAGCTTCCTGTCCTGAGCAGAACGGTGTCCATACCAGGCTGAGAAGGAACTGGTAAGGAAACACTGAATCGTACACCTGTAGAAGTTGTTGACAATTTTGGTTGTCATGCCAAATTTCCTCAGTCTCTTTAGAGAGTACTTTCATCCTGAGATTTTTTAAAAACGCACTGTATGTTGTGAGATCAGGTGAGATCCTTGCTGATGCGAATGGCAAGAGGTTCTCCTCCTCTTTACCTGGAACTCACCTATATATAATGATTTTTCCCTGGGGTCAGTATGAATTGCCCTCAACTGATGCACATTAAAGTAGAGATTTTTGTCGCAACACCAGATGACCAGATCCTCTACCTCTCCTCTGGATGCTGTCTCAACCTCACCAGTGATTTTTCCAACCAATGTGTAGTGTGATCCAAAAATTTGATGATGCAGTTGTTTTTCTGGGAGGCCTGACTGTTGCACATGAAAAGTTTTTACAGCTGGGGACTCAGCGCACAGCCTTTGGGAGTTCCTGGACTTACAGGTCTTGTGCCTGATGTAGGATTACCCACTCTGACAAACCGTGTCTCTCTGCTGGAAAGTTCAGCACCCAGTTACAGGAAAAGGTGGTGTTAGTTCAAGGGACAGGAGTTTTTCTGAAGACTTAATGAGTGCACCATGTTTGACGCTGAGCTGTAGTCAACAAAAAGCAATTTATCATGTGCAATCGCTCTCTATGTGCATTAAACTGTAGGAATGGCATCGCTAACTGCATAATTTTTAGATCAGTTCTGACAATATGCAAACTGCAAAGGGTCAAAGAAGTCTGAATAGTCTTTTTGAATTTATTATCTGAAATGTATAAAATGGAGAGCAGTCTCAGCAGATGAAAACAGCAGGAATTGGCTTTTAGATGAGAACTTCAGAGGTTCTGGTAGCAAAACTAAACACAAAGCAGGATTGAGAGATTCTGTTCAAAGCAAAATGAACAGTTAAACAGTGAACTGCAGTTTAATCTGAAAACGCAACAAGTTTCCAGGAGAAAAATGTGCTGAAGCACTGCAGTTGAGTACAGTTTGGAAGTAAAAGTACTTTGAGGTCAGAGTAACAGACACTCAGACATCATTCCATGTTTTTGCCAAACTTCTGACAGAGATCAAAGTAACCAGATTCAAAAAGTGACCAAGCAGAGGATTTGTTGCTTCGGGGCACAAAGACCTCAGTACAAAGACTGAGACAACTGAGACTGAGACACTGAATTTCACAAATTCTGTTTTTCAAAATTCTCTGTCCCATTTAATTTGTTTCCTAATCTGCTTTTTCCAGTCAAAAAATACATTTTTAGGCCTGTTTTGATTATGTTTCTTTGAATCAAGCAAGTAAATCTTAAAAATAATTATTTTAAAAAGAATTTGAAACACTATAAATGTGTATTTATTGTGCAACTAATGAGCCACAACTAAGGACAATAAAGTGAAACAAATTATATTTTCATCACTGATCAACCTAAAAAATCCTGATTAGAGCATCATAATTGCTTCAAACTCCATAACATTTTATATTGTATGTATGCAAATATAAATGAGGAAAAAACAACCAACCCTTACAAACAATTTGTAGTAAACTTAATTGTCCCCCTAAAACAGTTACAGTGAGCCATGTCAGACTACTTCATATTTTTGATTGTTCACTAGGCTGCAGTACAAGATTGGGTTGCACTGACTATTGAATAATTCATTGATTGAAACCAGCTAGTTGTTGCTAAGTACTGAAGAGGGATTCATTAAAATTAAGTTACAGGTTTTTTAATTCAGAGGCATTTTATTTCTACAGAAACTCACTCAGTATGTTATCAGATCTTCACAAAGATATTGTTTGGATGAGAATCAAAAACCGGTTTAGAGTTTCGAATCCATCCTCGCCTTTGAGCTTATTGCTTCCTTTCATTAATCCTCGCATATTTTTACTTGAGTTTGCAAAACAATTACATCAAACTTGTGCGTCTACATAACTCAAAACTTAGAGCATTGACAGGCAGAAACATTCAAAAGCATGGACTCATTGCAGAAAAACAAAGATGACCACAGTCCTACAGGTCTGTAAAATGATCATTTCAACTGAGGATGGAAACACATCTTTCCATGCTTTTCTAAATGCAGCATGGGTTTAAAGCCCAAGAATGCCATGCATTTGAATTCTGTGCAAGAATGGCACTGCTTCCCCCAAGTAGCACTAATCTTACCAAATGTAGATATCATTTGTTACATCAACCACAAAACCAAGCTTAGCAAATCTTTTTCAAATTAAGAAAATCTAAATGAAAACTAACATCATCTTGTGAAATCAATCTTAGATGATGACAGACTGTTGCAACAGCTAGCTCAACTTAAGTTAACTAGGAATCAATGAGCTAAGGGACAGATAACCAAAATAGATGATGGCATTGGTATCAATCAAATCCTATAAATTCCCATTACTAATTACTGCTTGAACTATGACAGAAATATAGTATCATCCATTGTGGGAGGCAGGAAACTTCCTGCAAATGCCACCTGTCCGTCACAGCACTAATGTACCCTGACATACAATTCAAACACACAGTCAGACTAATCCACATACTGTTGACAGCCCTGCTTGTGTTCAGACTTGAAGGCAATCAGTGTTTGTCAATCACTGATTAGTGTACCTCCATGTTTCAAAAAGCCACATTTAGGACTTTGAAAGACTTGTTTTATGCTAAATGAATTTCACTGGAGACCACTTTAAAGAAAAAAGCATTGGGGCATATATAAGTTGTGTATGAGGGTTAAATTGGCAGAGTAAAAACAGGATCCCAGGAACTAAACTGTGTGTTGATATGGGGCCTAACTGTATTTGTTAAATCTTTGGAGGCACTCAGCTATAAAACCCTAGGCTGGAATATTTAAAGAGTAGGTATGCATTGAAAAAACAATGTGCATTACTGTATGATAAAAACACATATTTCACCATCAATTATAACCAGAAAAGTCTGATAATTAAAGCCCTCCGGTTTCCTGCTGCTCAAGGACTTACAAAGTCTTGACTTTTATTATTGTGAAAGCACAATTAAGACATCCTCAAGACCCTCAAACTGCACACTAGGTAATCAGAAACAAGCTAGATGGAGTGAAAGCCTTGCAGATATTACTGTGTTTGTGGAGGAGCCAACTGCAACAAGAAGAAAACTCTGCTTTCTGTTTAATTTTAGCCATCAGTCAGTGGTAAATGGAGAGTGGGATAAGTGTGAAAAGTGAACACACTCCGAGCAAATTTAAGCTGCAGACTCGCATCCCTCGAGGCTCAGGTATCAAATTTTAAAAGCAAATGCCTCATGAACAGAAATGCCCACAAAGCAGGACTCTGGGGACTGATGATATTAAAGGGGCTGTGTGTCCAGTGGAAGCAAAAACAGGCTAAAAGCTGAATACCATGCATTATGGGCCAAATTGGATGTGGAGAATGCACCAGGAGCAGTAAGAATTGAAAACTTTACACAAAAACACAAGATTGTACAGGAAAATAATGCCAACTGCCCATAAGAGAAACAGGTCTAACGATCACGTGTAATATGTATGAGACCTGAAATAGGTCTCTTTTTTTATATGTCTGATTAGACTTTGCTTTGCTAATTTTAGGCAACAACATGATCTGCCATATATGTTGAACTTTGCTTAAAACAGCCTATACAGCGAGTATATAAGGCTGCTAAAAAGGTCAATTGTTTTCGTGTGCAAGTAGCCGAACCTCATACCCAATTAAATGTGAAGCCTCTGAGGAAGCTTTGGGTTAACAAATGTCTGTCCGAAATAAGAAAATTATGGTAATAAAAATTAATGCAGCAGCACTCTACTTTACACAGTGAGCAGACAACATTCTTCTGGCAGTTACTGAAACCGAGTAGACTTTGTTTTGACATAATATCCTTCTGTCATCAAACATCTGCTGTGAAATATTATTTGCAACACTAAGCAAATCTGATGTCTAAGAAAGTTGCAAAAGGAGTTTACGCAGGATACTCTTGTGTTTGTGTGGCTGTAAATAACATCTGCCAATGAAACCCAAACTGTTCACCAAAACGTACCGTTTCATCAAATGAAAGGGACGTCACACCAGCCTACAGTCATATATCCAGTGCTTTAATGACTACTTGCAAAGTGGTAAAATAATATGTCTCGCAGAGACAGGGAAAGAAAATTTGGGAAACAAGCGTTATCCTTTGATGGATTCGGCATATACAGAATAATAATGGTAAACAAAGCAATGCTGAAATTTCAACGAATTTTGCTCTTAACTTAAAGCAACGTTAACTGTCGCTCCCGCCGTGGACAATCACGTTATAGGCTCCTGAAAGACTGCTAATAGCGGGAGAAACGTTAAAAAGTTATGCGTTTGTTGACATTCAGACACCACAGCTTGCTACATATATGCCGAAATATGGAGATACTGTTAATTATTTGTAAAATCTTTCTAAATCTCAAAGCATTCGAAGTATTCACAAGGATTTGTATGAAAATACAGCAAACTGTAGTTTTTGAAATGCAGTCTGGAGTTCACTCTGAACATCAAGGAATAAAACGGCGTGTATTCTCTTTCTAACTGCACCCACATATAGCACATCTCATAGAAAGAAAGAAAAGGCAAACTGATCTGAGACTTAGATCCAGTCAATTGAATATAAATGATGAGGTTTACTTGCCGAAGTTGGAACCAAGAGGCTGGCAGGTCGCTCGATCAGCTCAGGTTGCTGTTTCCCGGTCACATTCATTTCCCATAAAACCGCTTTCTCTGTCCGCTGACTTCGACGAGAGTTTCTCAAGTCATTTACCCAGCAATTGACTGCAACTGTTATTCACCAGCGTCCCGTTCAGCGGCGGAGGCAGATGGAGAAACCATGCCTATTTTTATTTATTTACTTATTTATTTTTTTTTTTTTACAAAGCTGCCTTTATCCTGCTATAAGAACAAATTTCCCTGCTGCTGAGGCAAATTAGTAGCCGTGGTGGTTGCTTATTTGTCCTCGACTCAGCCGCAACTGTCGGCACACAGTGGCTCCTCTGCTGCTGCTCATCAGTCTGCATGTCTTTCCACCTGCTGCCTATCCTCCTATTAACCATTCCTGCGTCAAACCACGGGACATTAACCCATTCAGTACTGAGAGCACAGGCGGTTCATAAGCATAAATTACGAATATATTTATCATTTGTGCATTTGTCATTAGGGTTATAGTAGCAGCAGTGGCACTCTAGTGGTGGATATATCACCAAGATACAAACCAGTAAGAGAATCAGTCTGGAGCTAAACTAGAACTCGATCCCTTAAACTCTGCTCTGACAGCTTCTCCGA
Organism: Acanthurus tractus; assembly: GCA_029783725.1. Taxonomy (NCBI): domain Eukaryota; kingdom Metazoa; phylum Chordata; class Actinopteri; order Acanthuriformes; family Acanthuridae; genus Acanthurus; species Acanthurus tractus. The sequence continues at coordinate 19,383,296 of JAQNCA010000007.1, forward strand.
GCATTTTGAAAATCTTCATGGATTCTGGCACGAATTAATTTCTATGGACATGGCAGCAGGCCCTTATGCATTTTCCTGGTGGAGAGGAGATGGGTCAGAGATGATTTGGTGAGGCAGTCTTACTGCTGACTCCTCATAACTGACCCGAGGGAGCCGCTGCTATCTGACTCCTGCAAGCCTCAGACTCAGCGCCAGACTAACACTGGATTTTAGTGACACTGACAGGTTTATACACAAAGTATAATACCTCATAACCAACACTCTGACAGGAGCAAATAGAGGTTATAAATAGAGGCTCTCAAACACCTAAGTGCGCAGTACCTGAGAGGTGGTTTTACTTTGTGTGGTTACAGGCTTATAATCATTGACGTTCCCCTACTTTATATTTTTTATGTGTAGGATTAGAGCTTTATGTGCACATGGGAGGGTAACAATGATGGACTGCTACAGTGTGCCATACACACATACATGCACTGCCATCAGTGTATGAAGAGGCATCATCAGAGGATTGGAAAGGGCCTAATTGTTAGGAGAGCTTTAGCTTCACATTTCAATGACAGACACCCACTCAGCATCCTTAAATTATATTTTACTGCAAAATCTGATGAGGTGATGTTTCAGTGCTCGTATGGATTTCAGCTAAATCTACTCGCCAACTCACTGTTGCCTGCTGCAGATATAGATATAGCAGACCTTGTGGAATTCACTATGCAGCCTTGAATTTGGGCTAAATACCTATTTCAGAGTCAAAGCAACATAAATGTGTATATCAGAAAATCCATGTATCTAAAAACAGTCACAATACAAAAATGGCTGTGGTAAGGTAAATGCATGCGGTAAGATTTATGTAGTAAGTACATTGGTAATAGTAAAAATATTCATTCTTCAGTAGAAATGGTTAAAATGTACCATTAAGCAACACAAGGAATATTGTCATCTGTTTGTGGGGCTTAAAGCTTCAAGTCTGGCATTAACCTGCTGAAATATGTTTTTTGGGAGCCAAAAGTCACCATATTTAGACAAGGGGCTGGACAGAATATGCTTTGCTGCTAATGACTAGATGACACCTATCAAACAGCTAGAGGCTGCTGTCACTCAAAGCAGCAGGACCTTTAATAATGCATAACTCAAAGCCCAAATTGGTTCACACAAATGAGTTACATAACAATTCATATCTCGTACAGGTGGCGTGAGTGTGGAAAATAACAACAGAGAACTAAAAAAAGTTTGCTGCTCTAGGCTTTAAACACGTTTATTTCTGCTGTCAAGTTCAGCATTTTAACGTTGAGCTTTATGAAGACCAACTTGCTTTTGAAATTGGCCTCATGTGGCAAGTAAAGGAACTGCAGTTTTTGGCATGAAATCATTGTCTGCTTATTTCAGCCATGGATGTTGTTGCTTGCTTGGTTGCTGCTTTGGAACAATGATTTGATTCGCTGTCTTTAATTTGGACTTTAGGGCAAAAACAACAGCATCTGTATTTCAAAACAGTAATATAAAAGTCTGAATGCTCACTTTAAGTTAAATACAACACTTACGTATGAAATGTTACATAAAGCTGCAGCCAGGAAAACCTTCCCTGCAGCACATCTTTGGTTTAAAACTACAGCTCACAGTATTACAAGAGTTATGTGATGGACTGTTTCTTGGCCAGGAAACAGTGTATTTCTGTCAAGATATATGGGCTGTGCCACTGTCAGCTGTCAAGGTTCAGTTTGAAGTTTTTTTTAATTGTCTTACCATTTACAGGCAGTATAGATGACTATGTACTTACAGCTCTTTGCACATTATTATATTTAACATTCCATAGATATAATAACCTCTTTGATCACATTAGTTCCTTCAATGCTGTGTTGCAGTATGAAGAGGATAATTTGAGAGTTACCAGAAATATCAAATCATCTCAATGTGCCCTTGTATAACTGAGTCATAATACTCAGGGCTTTAGAAGCTGATGCCTGGAATCTATTCCTGCATGTTCAGTCTTGTTAAGCTGTAGCTCAAAAAAAGGCGGTAAGATGTCTGTATTTCACCCCTTCACCTTTCAAGAGTTTGAACTTTCTAACATAAGATGAATTCTCTGATCATGAATACAAAATGATGTTCTCATGTGATGTAGTTCCAACATCTGGTTTCAGCTCTACTGCATGGACAAAAAATAGACTTCCATATGTCCGACCATCAATCAGTTATTTTTAAAGCTTTGTCTGCCCCTCTCTCAGCTGCTCTCTATCTCTCTCTTGCATCTTTAACTTGTGTGAGGCTTTGAAAACCTTGTGTCAAGCTTCAAAGTGACTTTCATTCTCTCATATGATTCCAAAACTGCTCATTTTTGGAGGTTGTGGCTCTCTGTCTAGGAATTATTTAAAAATGATACTTAACCAGAAATGATGCCAACCAATTCTCTCACGATACTCATTGAGAAACCATTGTTGGTGAGTCAGTTTTGGCTGAATTTTGCCAGAATGACGCATCTTTGTCTCAGTGACTGGAAATAATGATGCAGCCAAAACCTCATCAGTCTAGTTTTTATTCTCAAGAACCTTTTATAATGGATACATTTATGTAATGGTTTGGTTTAGTATTTTCATAAGGGATCTAAAATTGTAGTTTATTCTGTAGTTTATTGTCTTGTAAAGTGACTGTTGGAAAATGATGTTGGTGTTGTTCTTGTTCATGCTACACTCTGAAGAATGTGTTTGAGAGGGTGAACTGGAAGCATCATGAAACTTTTACCACAGAGGAAGCAGGTGAGGAGAACTTGTGATTTTTAGAAGGTTATGCATTGTTAAAACTTTTCCATCTGGTTGCTGAACAATACCTAGAATTAAAGCGCTGCCCTGATTCAAGTATCCTGTGTTAAACTGTCAGTGAATATAGGTGAAACTTCCATTTTAATCCCTTTATATCTTAGAGCAGCCTTTGTGCGACCGAATTCTGTGTGAAGTATTAAGGACACCTGTGTAAATTGGTTCAGCTTCTATCTTTCGCGTACTGTACAACCTTCTCCATACAAATTTAAAACTCATTAGACTGTAATCCTTTGCAGACAATAACAGGGGCAGGGTTCCTCAAAAGTTCAGCATAAGGTCTTAACTTCATACTATTTTTCATACAATTCTTTTCTACTTTTGGACAAAACTTTTTTGCACTACACATTTCTGCTTGGGATTTGACAAGTAATCCTTAAAGCAGATCATCTTTCTTCACCAAGTCTTATTTTTTGATGGCAAAAAGTCTCATATGGGCAAAGGGCGTATGAGTAAATGATCAGTTCTGTCAAGATGGCCTTAATTCCATAAATGTCTCTGATTTGTTGATCTAAAACATTTCAACTCAACCCAAAAAATATGTTTTTCCTTCCTGTTCCTAGAATTAAATGCTTGAGCTTAACAGTAAAAAAATGATGTATGAATAGAGTTTGACACCATTGTGGTGATTTCACATTTGTCTAGTGAAAGTTTTAAGTGTCTCTGTGCTTACAGTATTTAAAGGCCAACCTAAAAGATGCAGGCCTATGAGCACGATGTGTGATATCAGAAGAGTTTCCAGACAATCCTCAGTCCAATTTTCAACTTACAAAAGTGTGATGTGAGAACCCGAATGCCTCCGCTGCATAAAAACTAAAAATGGCTGACGGTAAAGCAGACATCTCCTGCCAAGTAGTTAAACCTTTGGAGAAGACATATTTGCATAACTATATATTTTGGGAAAAGAAGTAGCTGTAATCATATGGATTTTAACAAGCAATGGAACTCTTTTTGTGGAAAAAAATTTGCAGAATAAAATTATAGGTACAGTGTTTTGCTGACACTAGCATATCAACATTTTAATATGACAGTATGATGTTACGCCAACAAAATGATGCAGTTTTACCATGCTCATTGTGTAGTATTACTCTGCTTGCAAGCTAACATTGGCAATTAACACTAAACACAAAGTAGGCTACAGCTACGGCTAATGGGTATGTTATTAGTATTACAGGCATGGATCCAAAAAGCAGACAGACAGATTTTGACACAGCCCAACATTGTACCACGAGCCAAGCTGCAAGCATTGCTACAGAAGTACAATTTGTCCCCCATTACACCATCTGCTACTTTAATAGATTCCTTCCAGACTCTCCCTTCTTTGAGTCTTGATGCATGTAAAAAGAGTTGGACATTCTTATATACTTAAAATTAAAATATTCATCACAAATGGAGTCAAACTTTGATATTTTCCTCATCTAGAGTCTGGAATTGTATTTAATTTACAGAGTTCTAACTTTCTTTATTCCAACTCCTCTCCAACATCTGGCCGTCATGAGCATTTTAACTGACGCTAACAGAAGAAATCATTTCTCCATTTCCCATTAGTTTCATTATTGATAGGTGTTTGTCAGCACAGATGGATTGAGTGTCTCTTGCTGAGGCTTTTGGCTAATGCACAACCATGAATTCATGATGCTCTGAATACAAATGTTTCCTTTGTTGTATGTTATCCTTCCTCCTTATCCTGACTTTTCTTTTCTATTCAACCTTATGTGTTCAGTTAAAGAAAAAAAAACAAAAAACAGAACTTTAAAAACACCCGTCTCTTGTAACCAACCTCCCCAGGCCCTCATATCCTTAAAAGTAGAATGTAAAGCAGTCATGGATAAAGGAAAAGTTCAAACATATCATAATAAAGACCAACCAAAATAAAAACTATTGCTGTAAATACTTAAAAAAGTTGTCAAAACATGTTAATCTGCTATGTGTTGGAGACAAGTTAAAGTGTCAGTCAGTGTTCAACACTTTTGTGTTCATGGGATCAGACTGGCATATATTACAGATGACCTTTACATCTTTTTTTCTAACAAAAAACTGAACTGAACAAAAAAAGGTCAAAACTAATAAGACTTTTACATCCATCATGACATTCAGAACGGGTACGTTTTTTTTTTTCTGTCTGTCACTCTTGTAACAGCTTGTATTCATTGGTGTTTTCACACACCAACAGAGAGATATACTGTGTTATTTTAGGTTCTTTCCGAGTGGAAGCTTGTACTGTAGAGGGACAAAGGGACAGGACCATGAATTCAGCTCCTTTTTGGAGGGATTTTTTTAGGAGCTCTGCACCGCCGAGAGATGAATTACCTAACAAAGGTCTATTAGAAAGATGGGATCTGAGACAGCTCAGTGCTGAGCCAGATACCCACCTTAGTGCTTAAGTGAGTCCATTAAAATTTCATGATCAAATCTCAAATGCTGCACTAAGGTCTGAAATAAGTAAGACTGAGCAATCTCCTGGCTGCATCCATTTAGTTTTTTATAGTTTAGAAGGGTTAGTTAGTGCGCTCTAGGGTCATCACAAAAAAATCTAACAAGAATTTCATCAGAGAGCTAATATGAGCTCTGGTTGACCTGAAGGGCATACTTATTGCCACGAGTTGTCGAAAGGATCCTTAATCACAGAGGCGCTGTGTTCCTGCACATTTCATATTGATCCTTCTGACTCTGAAGCCATTAGTCAAAATGACTTGAAAGACGAAAGTAGCTGTTACAGAATCAGGCAAAGGCTCTATTCAGTCTTTGTCAAGTACCTTAATGTCAGTTCTGTGTTCAGAAGTGATGATTTGCCTACAAGGCATTTGATGCAAATAGTCCAAAGATAAAAAAAACCTCCTTCATTCTTTCAACCATCTATTTTTACATAAATCCAAATAATTGTGGGTCAGTGAACAAGCTGTGAGGTACCAGACAAAGTTCATTATGTGCCTTGAGAAATGTTTAAGTAAAGCAGCAGTCCAGATGAATTCATCAAAACACAAAAGCAAACAAGCTGAAGGAGGTTAAGGCTGCAGCTAATGTGCAAAGATGTAAAGCAAATATCTTTGACTTTTTTTTTTAATTGTTGCACATGGAAGAACAGAATCAACTTGTACATTTGACATTTGCCACTAAAGGTTCATGCACTAAGATTTGATAGCAGCTTGGTTACCTTGGCTGAAATTGGCTCCTTCACACTACAGTGCCAAATAATGTGTGTGTGTGGGGGGGGGTGAATGTGTGGGGGTGGGTGTGTGTGTGTGCGCGTGGCCTTGGTTTGTTTGGGTGAACCCACAGACTTTATCTCTCACTGCCAGAGATAAGTCTGACAAGTGCCACAGGTGAGAGCGGTCAGTGGTGTGACATGCCTTCTGGTGCTATAGGCGTGTCATTTCCCGAAAGAATTGTTTGAAAGTGTGTCTGCCAACACTTAGTGTGTGTCTGTGTGTGTCTGCAGAGTGGCAGGACTCAGCTTGGCAGAAAGTGAACGAGATAGGTTGGATATTATTCTCATCTGTCCTCAACAGTATCACAATTTGCCCTGGGCAATTTTTTATTTATTTATTTTTTTCCAGGTAGTGAACATTAACATTTTCAAGGAGTTATGTTGCAACTGGTATCAGTATGTTTCCCAACTTATTTCCATTAAATTTCCCGTTTGTATTCCATAAATGTACAAGAGAAGGGACACAGACGGGCAAAGTACAGACACAAAAATTATCCACCAGTGACCAACATGAGTCCACCCCTTCAATAGATCTCAACAGAAAAATGAAAAAAAGAAGAAAAATTTAATATCAAAGTCTTTTGGTCTTTTTAGAGTGTTTGAGACTCTTTGGTTAAAGCTGTGAGAGAGAGGCCTTGAAGATGCGATCTGTAAAACAGAGTAATTGTCTCTTTAACACACTCATTCATCTTAAAAGTTAATGAATATAAAACAACCAGAGAACAGATGAAACAACTGTGAAACATCCAATTGTTGATCTTTTGTGTTAGATGTCTTTACTTACAGGGAATTTGCAATAGTTTCAGTATGATTCAGTTAGCCTGCATCATGCGCTTTGGCCATCTAAACCCACAGTAATTACTTCAAGATAAGTTTCAATTCACTGTGAAATTCTGAGCATGTGTGATTGTTAATGAAGGTCAGCATCTTTTTTGCCACAGCCAGGCCATCTTTCACTATTTACCTCACAAGGTTAGCCAGTACTTAAGTTGACATATAATGAAAAAGTAAAATAATAGGAGAGCATATGTGATTATTTGGTATGCACAAAATATATGCATAAATGACCCAATTTATTTTTTGGGCAGAAATGACAATTTATGGAAAAATATTGTAAGTTAATGTTTTCTGCATGTCAGATCTGTGTAAGTTTACAAATGACAATTATGATTTATGTTAAATTTATAAACAATAGTTCCCCAAATTCTTCACCAGCTATTATTCTCCAAAGACGCCCCTAGGTTCTATGAACTTCATCAATACGTACTGACACCAAGCAGGTTTAACAATTTGAACTGAACATTTTTAACATCAGTCGTTAAACACTGCAGTCCCTTCATATAAGTCTACAAAAATCCTGAATAATTGTTAAACTTTGGGCTGTTTATGAGCAATAAGCTCTTTTGTTACATATGAACATCTAATGAAGGTGGTGTTGAGAACTTGTCAGTAAAGTTTTCTGTCAAAATATTTAGCAGATTGCAGAAGCAGATGGAGTTGTTTTCTTGGCCACCTGATGAATATCAGTCTAACATTGGTTCTCCTTTTTAACTCTGTTTTAATCTCCACAAAGTGATGAGAAAAATATCAGGCTCTTTAGCTGAACAATGTACTACTCCATCTATATTAGTTTGCTGTGCCCAACAGTTTGTCGGTAAATAATGTGATGACCCAGTGTTAATGAGTGGTGAGACTGAACCAAAACCTGTCAATTTGGTTGTCTGTTGTAAATACCAAAGTAGAAAACAAAAGTCAACATCAGCTGTCAGCTGTTCACCTCTGATAAAACCACTTTGCTTTGTGTGCAGCGCAAAAACACAGACAGACAAGCGGTGCGGAGGGTAAAACAGAATATTTGACCTATATTCCCCATGTGGTCAGAAAACATATCTCCAAATTAATGCTATTGCGTATCTATGAACGTTTAAAGAAGTCACTGTTTTTTTCTACCTTGCACCATATTGTCAGTGTTTCCTGCTTGTTTCCATACACACTGTCCCAAGTGGCCAAATATTAGCTATAGGAGCTCCATGGACGCAAATTAAACTGCAGTCGGGTGATTGTTCTCTGCAGGCTCTCAGCAACACCTTTTCACATTACACTTTTGATCCATTTTCTATATAAAACATTGATTTCTGTGGTAACAGACACAGTTGAAAGAAATTTTGGTTCACTGCACTCCCTGAGAAAAGTCTGATAAGCTGTATTTCCAAAAGATGTGGCAGCCTTTAATCGGCAGTCACATGGACATTGAACTTGCTACCTTGGCAATAGTACAGAAGCACCGTATTCCAGATAGCATACATAAGAGAGCTGCTGCAGCTGTGGCAGATGTTCATAGCAAGGAGGTTCAGACAACATGGTGGACAGGGAGGTCACCATCAAGTGAGTGAAGACTCTAATCGATTCTGCGTGGCAGCGTTTCACAGCTCAACCGGAGAGTCACTGAACATTCAGGCTATTATACTAACTACCAGCTTCTCCTTGCAACACCTCAGCCATACTGTTACACCACATTATTAAATCAAGGTAAAGCTGATGAAGTGGAACAAGCAATTAGAAAGTCAATCAAAAAGTGGCTCAAATCTCCATCTGCTCATTTGTATTAAGACAGTTTAGTTGCTGTACATCATAACAGCACTCTGGTATTCAATTTCATGCCTTTCGGCCTTTATTGTCTGTATTGTCCCACATGGGCACATTTGTTCTGTAGGGCAAGCCTTAGAAGACAGCTTTGAAGAGGTCTCAGACATTCTTAAAGGTATCATGCCCTCTTTCTTTCTATTTATCAGTAGGCTAATGAGATTTTTTTATATCAGGGTAACGTTTTGAAAATGATGTGAAAAAGGTTTGTTAAAAGGCAGTTTTCTGCAATAATAATGAAAATATGAAACGATTTGGTCTGTGAGGTAAAAGTCTTTGAAGAAAAATAATCGACATTTTTGTGGTGTATTTTGTGCTGAGTGGTGCTGCAAGAATAGTCTTCTTGAAAAATCTTATTGTATGTAGAATATATAAACAAAAATTAACAAAGATATCACTTGCAGTGAATTGCAATGATGTTTTGAGTGAACACCTTTGTAAATTTGCCCTACATTTTCATATAAATATAAACACACATATAAGGCTATTACTCTGTATAAACTTGTGTCATTTCAACACATATGAACCACTGGATTTGCTACATTTGGTCTAAAAATACATTTTTGGTAGGCTAATTACAATGTTTGAGATAAAATCAAGGTATAGAAGGAATTTAAAAAACTTTGGGCTTCAAATTCTACTGAAATTACCTTTGTAAAATCAATAAAGCTAGTAGTTAAGCTTTATCATTGTTGATAATTTTTCAATGTCTTATGGATTAGATACAAACAGTTAATCCGGACGGATTGGGTTTAACAGATTCTGACAAAACCTATTTGCTAATGTTCAACATATGTCATTAATGTTGCTAAATATCTTCCTTTTTGCAGTTTAACTCTAGGGGGAGGGGCCTAGCTGGCTTGAGAACATTATAATTGTAATAGTTTTCTTATCAAATTGAAAAAAACACGATTCAGTTTATTTTTGTGATTTATGGGACTTTGTATTGACTCATGCTAGCTGTTGCCAGTCTGTGTGCTTCGATAAGCTAATGTCTCCTGGCTGTAGCTTTGTGTTAAGTAGATAGTCACATGAGTGCTACAATTTTCATGTTCAACTTTCTGGAAAAAAAGCAAATTGCCCAAAACACTGAGATTGACTTTTTAAAGTTTTTTGAATTAAAAACAAGTTTACTGATGAAAGAAAGAGCTAAAAAGACAAGTTTGTGTGATGTCAAAGAGGAATAAGGATTAGCAAGCAGGATATGTCATGGCAATGTCAAAGCTGTTCATGATGGCTTGTTAAAAATATATAGAGCATTAGAAAATTACCATTCTCATTAATAGAGTCATTTTTTACAACTTATCAACATTTCTTTAGAGAGTGACCTGTTTGAAGGTGACACTGTCACTTAACCTTTTACTGAACTAATTTCATTTGTGTTTGAAAGGGCTACTTCAGTAAGATTTCTCTTGTCTCATTTTTAAGGCACATTACATTGTTTAGGGCGACATTAAAGGGCATTTTTGACCATGTTTAAAACATTCTTAATTATATCCTGTCTGTTTGGTGTCTGCACACTGTCAGCTTCCTAGTAATGAAGACTTTCATTTCAGAAAAGAGAAGACACATTTTCCTAAAACTGCATGTAGGAAACTGTCAAAAGCTCAACTTGTATCCGGTTTCCTTCAAAGCCTAAAACCCTTTATGTTGAGAATTTCTGTATTCTGCAGATAAAATATTCAAACGTTTTCCAGCATGCTCTTGTAGACATTTTAACTCCACTTTTCCTACTTTAGAATCACCTTTTTATTATGTTTTACACATCCACATTTCCATTATAAGCTGGTCATTTAATGCTTCATGTCAGTTTTCCTGGACTAGGCAGTCCACGCTCAATGGGGACTAGCCAAGCACAGTTTGATCGCAGGCCAGGAAGGACACAGGCAAGCAGTTTGAGCTGTTCAACATCTCTGGCCACTTCATGACTTTTTAATGTTTTCTATTCTGTTTCTGTTTTATAATTCAGTAGCAGGACAGCACACTGCAGGGAGCTGCTGATGTGTCGTTAAGGAGTTCAGACCATGGGCCGACTGGCTTTTGACTCCATCTACTGGTCACTCACTTGGCTTTCAGGTTAATACGTATATACTGAAGCTGTGTGAATTGAAAGGAATAAAAGAGATGTAGTGTAGTGATGTAAAATTGAAACCTCTTCAAAGGAGAGCGTGTGCAGCTGGCAGAATTAAAATCAAAAATAATGTCCGGCCAGACTTGAGCACACTCTCACACTGAGTTGTCTGGGTTTCCTCAGGTGACACTGCTGTAATCTCACAGCAGACATCACAGAGTAAAACCCGCAGTTCTTTTCCTCTCCACAGTGCCACCGTGCTCTTCCTCACCCGCCAACGCACCATCAAAAATGCAAAACCAAGGCATGGAACCAAAAGTAGAACATAGCTCATGGTGAGCGGGGATATCACAGTGGAAGAGATTAGCCCTGGTGGGGGGAGTCTTATAGTTAGAGTACTGTATTAACAAAACTCTGTGGTGAGCAAAGCAGGGTTTTTTGTGAATGAGGGGGCGAAGTGTTGGGGAATATTCTGACTAACACTGGTAAGATGGTAAAAGTTGTTATACAAGACTGCGAGAATCTTGCAGGCATACACAGGCACTCTTAATGGACACTAAAAACACAGAACAAAAACACATTACTGTCCGAAGAAAGAATATATATTCCTGCTGGTGCCATTAAAGCTTTGATTCAACTAATATGAGACATTTTCTAAGAAACATAAGCCTTTCCAAGTTCGTTAATGTTTCATTTCAAAGTTGTTAAAGCATCTGTCTGACAGCCGTTTCCTCTGAGAAAATCCTCTTCTCAAAGGCCCTGTTCCCACATGGTTTTATTATCCATCCTGAGTGATCTGATCATTAGTGGACAGCCTGAAGTATAGGTGGGAACACAGCCAAGACATATTAAGGAAACATTTGAGAACAGGTCACTCAAATCACGTTCTGAGGTGGTCTGGGCCACATGTTGCCACATTCTTTTAGCAATGGGAACAGAAATCTGTCCTGAACCACACCAAAGGACAGCCTACTTGACTGACGGTCGAGGTGTCTTGATTGATTCACAGATCATGCACTGAGAAACATGAAAGAGAACACCCCACCTTAAAACTTGGCCATTAAATATCAGCTACAGACTATATGATAGTGGCACTGTGAATTTTGTCCGGTCTATTTTTGTACAAAAGTGAAATATCTTTTTGCAATTTTTCACAAGATGAGAAAAACATGCCCATCTGTTGTAGGAGAAGCTCTTTCTGACTAGACTGTAATCCAAAATGTGTTTTGCAAAAATCCTGGGCTCACTTGTAAATTGCCATTCCTTCAGTAACCTCTGGTATAAACAATATTGTCAAGATCTTGGTTAATAAATAACTCTGGCCAGATTAACAATCTGACAAGAAAAGCTGAAAAGCTGTTCCTGAATTTCAAAGTAATGGCAGCACTTATCTTTTTCCCAGAGTTTTTATCAGAATAATTGTGAAATAATAAATTGATGCTTTGAGTGTCTCCATTCAAGTTTGCGTTATGCCACAAAGTTTTTTATCTGCAAGGCATAACTCCCCATGTTGCTATGGAAACGATACACTGTCTCATGTAGCTGCAGCCTGTGTTTGAACTGACATGTTCTAGAATCGCAGGTTAAAAAAAAACTGTTTTGAATTAAAGAAATAATGTAGATCCTGTGTTTACATTTAAACAACAGATTGCAATTTTGAATGTTAATTTAAATAAATAATAAAATATCAAAGGACATTTAGAATTGACCCGCCACACACACACACACACCTCAGTCATAATCCTTTCATCTCTGTGACATCATCACCAAGTTTATAGCTAAAGCAGAAGATGTTCAGACTATTCTACCTTAAAACCTTTCAACATTCGACACCACAGTGAAGAGTTCGAGAATATTTTGAGGAAGCAGATTAATGATAAAGACCACCATCTTTCATCAGCGATCAACTACAACTAGAAACTACAAACTATACACTATAAACTACAGCATTTCTCTTTGACCCAATTTAAACAGCCAAAGACAATGTCTGAAGTTAGAGAAGCGACGACCTGCAGAGGTGAAAAATCCTCTCTTAGCCAAGAGCTGGGCGAAACCAAAAGCCAGTGGCAGCGACAGAAGACCCTGAAAGAAATGTACATTAACAGGGGAAAAGAAACAAAGAAAGAGCTGGAGAGTCTGCAAAAGTACAGCAATCCTGAGACTCTCAGCACTGCAAAGATTGCTGCTCAGGTCAGAAACCACATAAAGAGGAAGAAGAAGAAGGACCTCCAGCAAGACTACGAGGAACTTCGAGTGGCGCATATCATCAGCCAGAGGAGGTTCACAGCTGAGCTGCAGGTGGAGAAAGATAAGATTAAATTTCTCCAAAGTGAGCTGGACAGGGTCAGCGCTCTACCCCAGGAGGCTAACCAAGGGTATGAACCTGATGCTGTGGCTCTGAAACAGACAGTCGACCAACTTCAGCAAGAACTTCAGAAGGAAACTGAGCACAAAAGTGTCCTTCTGAATTACTATAAGGAGCTGCAAGAAGAACACACAAGCAGCCAGAAACTGTTCTCTGCTGAACTCCAGACGGAGAGGGAGAGGAACAAACTTCTCCAAGAAGAACTGGAGAGGGTCACTGCCTCACACCAAGAGGTGCATCAGAAATATGAAACTGATGTCATCTGTGTCAGACAGCAGGCTCACGACCTTCAGCTTCGGCTTGAGAAAGAGGTGGAACAGAGGGAACACCTGAAAAAGAAGTGGGAGGAAATGGAGGCAGCTTTCACGCTCAGCCAGCAAAAGTTTGCAGCTGATCTCCAGGCGGAGAGGGAAAAGAACAAGCTTCTCACAGAGGAACTGCAGAAAATCACAGTTTCACATGGTGACATCAGTGAGAGGTATGAAGCTGATGTCATCTCTGTGAGACAGAGGGCTGAGACGCTTCAGTGCCAGCTTGACCAAGAGGTCAAGAACCACGCAGCAACAGTGGCAGAAGGCTGGAGCGTCATCAACGGTCTGAGAGCTGAGCTTGAGGCCTTCCGTCAGAGGAGGGCAGAAGAGATCTCCATCCAGCAGCAAACTGCTGAGAGGGAGGAACTTTTCAAAAGACAGCTTGAAGACCTGAGAAGTCAGCTCAACGTGCAGATCTCACGCAACCTTGAGCTTTCCAATGAGCTCAAGGCCGAGAAGGAAGACTATCGGCCTCCCCGCAAGAGAGCTAGACGGGAGACATGTGAGGATGCACGACGCCTGGAAGAGCTGTCCCTCCCTTCCACTTCTACCACCCAAGCCCTGACAAACCACCACCCCTGTGTGCAGCAGCCCACCCCAGATCCACCAGCCCACGAAATCCCAGAGGAGGCTACATACTCTGTGGAAACACTCCCAGAGGTAGCAAAAACTCCTTCCATCTGGAAGAGGACACGGCATTTCCTGGGCTTGAAAAAACCACAAAGTTGGAAAAATTGAGAAAGACTCAAATTAGTGTCACCTACACACATCAACTTTAGTCATCAGAAAAATGTGGCAGTGTTTTTCACTGTTGATGTTGTGTGTTTCCCCCCATCCAGTGGGTGTCCTCCAGGTGCTCCGGTTTTCCCCACATTTCAAACATATACTTTAATTTTAATTAGGCCTACATTAAATTAGAATAAAAATTAGAACAAATTAAGAAAACAAAATTCCTGCATTTATAGTTTCATTTTGCATTCTTCAGCAGTTGTACAAAGTTTTATTATGAACTTGTTGTAGAATGTAGCTCCTTGTCTTTTCAAAGAAAAAGGCAAACTATTCAAGTGTTGAGCCAATCACCAATATGATTTACGCTCGACTGCTGAATGGAATCATTTAAACTGGATCTGTTCTAGTTTGGAAAAGTAGGTGTATAAAAGCAAAGAGCATTTTAGAAGTTAAGATACTTGTGAATCTCAGAAAGGAGGATGTGCCAGTAAGATAAAAACTTTCATTCTGGAGCCCTTAAAGTGGTATTTGGTACATGGCTAACAAAGTCTGTGTATTATCTTGACCAACAGGGACATAAAACTAATACTACTATTGAGAACAAAAATTGATTGACAAGACCAAGAGTCTACAGCTATGCTAGTAGCTCTGTGTTCAGGCACAGCTGTGTGGAAGTTAAGTATCATATCAGCATGCGAAGATGCTCATCATGACAAGGCTAACATGTCAGTGCTAAGCTACGATGTTTGCCATATGCACCATAAATAAAAAAAATCTATTTCTCATTTGGTCAAATCAGAAATTAAAATTACAGAGTGTAATGATATTACCATAACCTGTATCTGTAAAATTTGTAATTTAATGAAACAAAGATAAATGTAAATAAAACAATGAACATGTATTACTGTAGCAAAGTGATGATTCTAAATGGTTTCTATGGCATTCTGAAAGTGGTACTTTTGCACGAGGTTATGGAAAGGTGGGGATTTTCACACCTTACATGGACATTGTTCATTTCAAATTTGAATTCTAAGTGCTTTAATCCATTTTGCTTATGTATTTTTTGTACTACTTCTAAATTCCCCAAGGAGACAGTTATTGCTACATCAAACAAAAAGACAATGTTTTTAGCACTTAAGCTAAAATGTAACACACAAAACAGACAAGAGACTATTACAGGCAAACTCCACTGATTTTATAAGTTTCTTTAGATAATAAAATAGCACCAACTAAAGAAACTTATAAAATCAGTAAAGTGTGCCTTATCAGAAGTTTTCCATATATATACCATAATTCACAATAAAAATGTCTTCCAAAATGACTGGACTTAACCACTGAAACACCAAAACAAGAGACACAAGCTTCATTTAAAATTGAATGGCAATATTTTTATTAAGTTAGGAAATCGACACATTTAAGAAAATTAATTATATACACAGATTCTACTGTATGGATTAAAAAAAGACAAAAATAAGCTTGACACACCAAGCTAATACATGTTATAGCCTATGCATTTCACATACCCATAAATAGTGATCTTTGTTCAAATTATAATTACAAGTTCATGTCCTCCTCATGATTGAGCGGATGATGTGCCGTAACCTCCCTGTTTTTATTTGTTCACATTAAAAAAAGAAAAAAAAAATCAAGAACACTGTCACTGATCTGTTCTGAAATATCTTAAAACTACGCAATAAAATACATAAAGCATATCTACCATGTGTTCCATGGGAAACAAAGAAAAGGCAATGGTTTAAGAAATCATTTCTCATGAAATATTGGTAAGCCTCAAAATAAACTTTCAAGCGATTTCAGTAAGGTCATTTACAACAGGTAAAAGAGGCAGGGTTTTACCATTAAAGCAGTCAAATAATACTAACATTTGCTACTTTGTTCAAAATATACAGAAAAAAACATTGGTGCAAAACGCTTCAGTCAGAGCCGCTAGTGGCGTGTACCACAATAAACAACTATGCTGAATTTCACAGGATGTCGCAGGTAAAACGGGTAAGCTTAACAAATGTGTTTTACAGTAATGTTGTGTTGAAGTAACCATTGTAATACAGTAATCCAGTGTTTGTGACCTGTAAAGAGCTCCCGCTTTGATTACAGTGGTATGAGCCATCCTCAGTGTTCCTCTTTCTCCCTGCCTTTCTTGTCCTTCTCGTCCTGCAGGGCGGTGCCTAGCTTCTTGATGAGCACTGAAAGCACCTTGTCCAGCGGGTCCATCACACCCCTCTGCAGCCACTTGGGAATGGTAGTCCTCGCATGGTGGAAGCCAAGTTTTTGCAAGATGTAGTCAACACCCACTGGGTCGATCTTACGTCCTGTCCAAGAGATGAGTCTGAGGACAGGAAGACAGAGGAAATTTTTTGTTTAGTCAATCACAAAGAACTCCATGCAAATTACTTTAGGATTGTGGAGGAAAAAAAGAGGAAAAAAAGAGAAACTCATTATCTTGTACAGATTATTTCCACACATTACTGTCCACACTAGCAGTGGTAAGATGTAAATTTGTACTATTATCTAAATTCCGAACTTGATACACCTTTGAAATGATTATTTAAGCATTTCCTTGTCAGAATTTCTGCTACTTTATGTAATTTGTATATCTCTGCATTATCAAAGGGGTTGTGTTCATTGACAGCATTCAACTGTAAAATGAAATGCTACTTTCACATTAATGCAATACTTAAAATAATCCAATAATATACTAAGTAGAGCATTTAACCAGGTCTATGATAAGTACTTACACATTTACCATCCATGCTTATATAATGGGACCCATTATTACAATGTGATAACAGAGTAATGGAAAATTTTGTAAGCAAAGTTCACTTCAAAGCTAATACTTTATGAGAAGATATGACAAAAATACACAAACACAACAAATGAGATGAAAACAGCATGAAATGAGATTTCAGCCCTTTATATTGTTCTACTGTTTTTCTGCCTGATTTAGATGCTATTTGGACTATAAATTGCAGACTGCAAAATATCAAGTCCGTCTTGAATGAAAAAAAGTTTTAGTTTAGTTTGAAAAAGTAATTTCAATTTAATGTGATACAATGATGCTTAATGCTTAGTTTATATGGATTAGTGCATTCAGGCCAAGTAACACCATATATATCTGCAGTGGCTACAAGGTCACAGACGCTCCCATGGTGTCACAAATGTCCACTTTCTACTCTGCTGGCTTTCAAATCAGCATTATTCATGAATGAGCATTGTGACTCAAGTGGACTCAAAAAGGGCCGTGCGTCTGAAAACACTCCAAATGTCTGCGGTGCGGTGGAGCAAAGCTGACCTGAGAGTCGGCTCCAAGTGCCATGTGTTGCACATGAACTCCCTCCAGTCCACCGTGGTGTAGTTGATGCCGTCGTCTTTGTCTTTGTCCGAGGAGCTTTCATCATGCAGGGCCGTGGGGCTCTTCTGGCCTGGACGAGTGGTTAACAACCGTGGTGCAAACAGGGCTGAGGACACACGAGAGAGAAAGAAGGAAAAAAAGGTTGTTGCTCTGCATGCTCCACTGCCTGGATCATTCTTTTTTTAAAATGGCAAACACATTTAACAACAGCATTCAGACGTAGAACACAATAAACATTCATCACTATCCCTGAAAGCACAGACACCACCTTGAGAGTATAGATCTACGCTGACTCTATTCACATTCAAAATACCCCATCTGCCCTACTTTAATTAATCAGGATTAATCAAACCCTGTTGAAAATCTTCGCTGCTTGCCTCTTTTCTTTTGCTATTCAGCTGCAGAGTCAACAGAACAAAGTCGCAGCACTTTTTAATTGTCATGAACAATGTGAGGTTGCCAGCATAAAGAGTGCTAAATTGTTCCTTTCTGACAATAGGAAACCCATTAAAATGCTGCCTGCATTGGGCTCCCTGACCTCCCTGCTGTGTGTGAAAATAACACTCAGCTTCTTGCATTTCATGCTGCTCTCCAAAATGTGTCCAACGGCATACAAACAGCCTCACACATACAGAGGCAGACAGATGTGGTTCATCTCGTTGGTGAGTCATTTTTTTCTTATTTCCTCGCTGACTGAAAAGGATCGAAGAATGAGTGAGTGAGTGAATGGATGGATGGATTGTTGTGAAGACAAAAACCTTTCTCCTTCTCCTTCAAGTAGGCAGACACCAGGTCATGAAGAAACATGATGAGCTCGGCGTCCATGGTGACACAGATGTGGTCTGTGAATTCCGTCACCACACTGCACTCCACTTTGGGTTTGCTGTTTGAGTCTGAAACGAACAAAACCGTTTAATCAAATCGAATACTCAAATAGCATAAATAGCACATTGTCAGTCTAAACTATATGACCAAAATTGTCATTGTATAGTAACATAGTGCCTCTTTGAGTGCCATGTTTGTATTCCTGCTGGCAGAGCACTGATTCCCCCCTTCTCCTACACATTTGAATTCATATGAGTTGTATGTGCATCATATTTTTTTAATTCAAAATTGTGAAAATTTTGTGTATGTCAGACAGAAGTGGGACAGACACATGCTGTGTTTGATCAGAGGAGCAGTGAGCGTTAAACTGCTTGATACCTGAATTGAACTGAAACCACATTTTATTTTAAACCAGACTACATGGCAAATTTTGGTTGTACAAATAAAACATCCTTGTGCAGCAAAATTGAAGCAGTTGTGATGTTAGTTAAGGTTAAAAACTGAAACAATATTTCATGACTAATGCGATAAAAGGATCCTGTCTGACTGTAAAAACAGAAGAGGTTTAGTGTCTTTATATATGGTGACCTTCCCTATCCAGTCCTACCTGTTAGAGACGGTTCATCAGGATCTTGTACATGTATGGACTTGAAGTCCAGCTGCATTCTGGGAAGAGCAAAGATGGTCTCTGTTTCATGGTTGTAGCTGGAGGAGCTGCGGAAGCTGCTCAGCAGACTCGAGCTTTTGGCAGCGGCTCCGCTCTCTTGGTTGTTGGCTTCCACGTTCCTGAGCAAGTTCAACTCTGAAACCGGAGATAAGACTAGTCAAAACTCTTTGGAGCTGAAGGTCATGCTCACACTTCTCTGCTTTTCTACTTCTCTGCTTTTCTGCTTCGTTAAATACTATCTGCAGTCATTTTACATTAAGATAACAGCAGCTGCAAGGAATGGCAGACAGAAAGTAGCACTTCTGCAAAAAAATACTGTCCTCTTTTAGTCAGAGTTGTCTGAAGTTTAGAAAGATTTAGAGTTTGAGGAGGGACGAAGATAAAGTTATCATTTACACCACTTTTTTTGGAAGTGCTCGCTAAAACTAATGTAATTTAACACACCAAATCTGCAATGAATTGTAACTTCACACAGGTTATAAAGTTCAGGTTTGATGATGCAATCTTGGACACACACACTGAACTGCTGTTTAACTATACTGTGCTGCTGTGAGAGGGATTTGTGAAACTTTTCGGACTGATGTTGCATCAATAGGGATAGCTGAAAGCTGAATAATGCGTCAGTGTGTGTGATGATGTCAGGATACCTTCATTCCTCATGGCAGTGACGTAGTTGAACCATTCTTTGACTGTGGCGACCCCATGTGGAGGGTTTTCATGCCGTCTGCGGGTTATTTTGGTTATGGTTGCCATTGGGCTTTCGAGGGCACCACAGGGTTTGGTCACCATTGTGTTATGACCAAGATGGAAATCCAGTGTCTGAACGATGTAGGTAGAATCATCTTTGGAGCCTAAATGTGACAGAAACACAAGTTAACTGTAACAAAGGGAAAAATCCAAGTTTATATATCTCAACCTGTAATAACAGCACTGTAATCATTTTTCAGTTTCTGAAATGAGGGTTTTGTCTCACCGTCCTCCCAGATCTTCTGTGCCTCCGTCCAGAATGCGATGTTGGGCTCCTCCAGGTGGAATAAAGCCCACGACTTGGAGCGGAAGTTGGGCCCGTGGAAGCAGGCCAGCGTCATGTGGTTGCCATGGAGGCTCATCGAACCGCCCAGCTGCACCGCGTCCTCAGGCAGAGGCATCTGGAAGAGGGAGATGTGGCAGCCGGCGATTACCTTCAGCACCCCGGGCCAGTGACGGTGATGTGCAGCATCCATGTCTGTGTGACGGAGACGGTTAGGAGAGAAACAATGAGAAGGCAAGCTGCCACAACCTGCAGGATCATTTTTTCACCCTCATATACAGCCTCCAGCCTTTTTAAATGCATACTGCTTGTGCGTTTTGTTTGTTTTTAATTATCTCATGAGCAAGGCTGATTACATTCAGTTTTTGAACCACCTTGTCAAAGTGGTATACAAATTAGGCTTATTAGAATTACAAATCCATTCACTTCCTTTAACCAGCACAAGTGCCTGAGACTCTTGCTGTGCAGCAGTTTGCATTAAATCTCTCTCCCGGCAGCAAGACGTGCTTACAAAGTTCTGCAGATCCTTTCTCGATGTTGATGACGGGGGTTTTGGGGGGCAGATAGGGGCCAGGGCCCCAGGTGGAGAGGGCCCGTTTGCTGGTGTCGAATTGCTGAGTGAAAAACTCCTGCAGTTTCATGCCGATCTTGATGAGGTCGGGTGTGGTGGAGCGTGAAATGATCACCTGGAAAATATCCCACTGCAAGTCTCCATGGACGAAGATCTCACTGAAAGGACAGAGGGAGAAAAGGGGGAGAATAAGGGGGGATTAAAAGGGGTTGTATTGTGGAAAACCTATATAACAGCAAAAGGCAGATGGAGATAGTGTAAATTAAACATCAGTGCATCTAGAATAACCACACTGTGAATATTACTGGGTGAGATCTGAGTGCATTTGTTTTTGTATAATCATCTGTTGTGTTGCATGATAAGCTTCTGCTGGCATCATTTCACACCTTTTCTCTGATATGCTGGAGTCAACGGTGCACAGGTTGACCTTCCATTCGTCCTGCAGCTGCAGGTCAGCGTTGCTGAAAACTCCCATCAGGATGCTGGAGCCCATGTAGTCCACACGAGCCTCTGTGGAGCCCATGGTGATCTGGATCTTGTGGCTTGGCTGCTGGTTGGGGTGCTCAGAGATGTGGGCTAAAAAACAGACAGCGAATGGTTAACAGTGTAGTGTCAAGTGGCCGTTTATGTCAAATTAAGATGTTCAAAAAAAAGAGATGATAATGCTACTATATTAAATTTATACAAAATAAACAGTGAGTTAAGCAAATGTGTATATACTGTTAACTTAAGACAGCATAACAAATAGAAGAGATAATAAATCTTAAGCTTCAGCATTGAGAACATGACATTTTCTTTTTCAAGTATTTCATTTTCAAAAAGAGTTTCATTTCTACAAAGCAGTGTAAAAAGTAAAATTAAGGGGTGATGAACAGCATACTACTTAAAGGAGAGATCTATCTATGAGCTGTCATTTTCAAACATTTATGTATATGTAAACACCAAATCTAATACATTAAACAGAGTATATATTTACAGTAAGTTTGAGAGGCATAATAAATAATAATAAACAGTGTTTTGAAGTTTGTATTTTAAACCTGCACAGCTCCCACTTTTATGAGATAACTCTGCTGTGAACTCCAGCTCAGGTCCAAAGCCACAGTTTACACTCTGCTAGAAGAAAAGCTGCTAATGAGTTGTGGAAAAACACCAGACGTCTGACAAGTTGATGCTTTGTTTACTTACAGACCATCTCCAGGGTGTTCACGTCTATATTGCCACCCACCACCCCGCCCTTGGAGTCGAGCTTGGAGCGGCCGAGGCCAACAGACATGCTGATCTCTCGGTCCCGGTTGCTGCCTACAGACAGGCGGCCCTGGCTCTTCAGCCCGCTGGTCGTCCAGCTGCGGGGGCAAAACACAACTGTGAGCGGTCCTCAAACGCTGCTGAATAATGTAGAGTTGTTCTCTATGAAACATAAATGACTCTCATTGCAGGAACTTCCGCAGGAATAAACACAGGTAGCTGAAAGGAAAACAGGAGCAGGCTGACAAGCCAACGTGTCAACTTGTCTGCCTCAATGTGTCAATTTATTGCATACTTGATTCAAAGATACGAGCTATGTTGTGTGAGACGTACAATGCAACAAAACTCGATAATTGCCAATCCTGTTTGACATATAATCAACTGACATCGGCAAAAGACAATATGTTGACTGTTTTACCTCATCAACTTCTTTGATTTCTGTAAATATTTGCTTATTCTAATTTTGATGCTAATAACACATTTCATATCATTTGGAAGAGGAGAAACAAAAGACTGGGAATGTTATGCAAATATCTATTCGGAGCATCCCAAAGGTAAAAACAGTTTGGGAGCAGGTGACGGTATTATTACTGGGTATGAAAGGGGCACCCTGAAACGACTTGGTGCTTCACAAACAAAGATGGGATGAATGTCACGTCTTTGTGAAACACATTACTGTGAGAAAAACATTACTACATGGGCTTAGGAACACTTTGAAGAACCCTGGTCTGTTAAAACAGTGAAGCACAGTTTTGTTTTAACATTTGTGCTCACATTTTTACTGCGAACTCCTGCTTCCAACAAAGACTACAGCTATGTATGAATGTTTTCATGAAAGAATATCCTTGTGTCTTTAATTATTTAAAAGCTGGAGGGGCAGTCAGACTCAGTGAGAGAGGTGCAGGAGACATGTTGCTCAGACAGCCAAACATTTCCAGAGTAAAAGATGTTTTTCACTTCATGATGACACATGAAACAGCACTGCCTCAGTTATGAGACTGTTGTTTTCCTCACCAATTCAGCAGGTTTTTTTTTTTTTTACAGTTCCTTTTTAACAGTAGAGATGAAAGTTGTAACGACTGCATATCGGGACGCTCAGTGAAACACAACAGTGTATAAGAGATGAATTGAGCCCATGAAGTGTTGTTAAATTGATGTGAGGCGGGAGATAAAACTGTAAATTGCAGCTTAGAGACACGCCGGGACATTTGTACACATGTGAAGCAGGCGGATCCTCCATTAAATGCGATAAAATGATGTTGACAATGTCATAATTGAGTTCACTGAAAACGGATTGTTTTATCATCGTAGCTTTCAAGGGTGACAAAAAGCCCTCATAGACTGCTTGGCCAGAATTTTAAATACCACATTTAAGTGATGCCAATTTTAAATGACACTTGGAAGACACATATACACAAGCCCAGAAGGTGCAAGTGATACTAATTTCTGTTTATGTATAAATATTTATGAACTATTGCACCAGCTGTAAGATTCTGGTTGAGAGGGCACTGAATATGTTTCCGTTAGGTATAAACTGTGAAAAGAAATTAAGAAAGACGGATATTTCTTATCTTGAAATACCAGCTTATCTTTCATAAAATACTAATGTCAGACTGCCTGTAGTAAAAATCAAGTTTTTAACCTTGTTAACGTGTTCATATGGTGTTTCGAGTCATATCAGGAGGGAAGTAGGCAATAAATATGAAGTCGAAACATTTTTATCTTGGAACTGCAGTGTGCCAATAACAGTCTCACAAACATGGATCCAGACAGCCAGTATTTTATAGATCACAGTCCTGAGGAACCATCCCATCAACTTGCACAGTGGGATTAAGATGAAAGTAAGGGCTTCAAGAAGAGACACAGCTATTGTCCAAAAACCCTCAAACAGTTTCAACCAGCAGGTATTTGGCGTAGAACCTCTTAAATCACTCATTAAAAAGTTTGAGATCTTTTGTTATAACTGTAAACAAAACTATATGCAATTTTTTTTACTTTGAACAGAGCCGATCTCACTGTTACATGTGCTGTCGGTCTTTATGCCAAGCTTAACCATGCAGTTGTTGATCTTCTCATCCAACTCTTTCCAAAAGGTGTTTTTCCACAAAAAAGATGGACTGAAGATCAGGCTTGATGAGTGCAGAAGCATTAAAAATGAGCACAAACTGTGACCACTTACGTGTTGTTTCCCATGACGTTGCTCATGTTCATCTGGACGGTGAGTTGTTTTAGGTTGATGGCAAACACCACCAGTGTCTCCCACGGCGCCCCCTGCTGACCTGCTGTTTTACCATTTTTACTGAAGGAGGGAGTTGAAGTTTTTGTCACAGAATCTAAATGAGGAAACACAAACATTAAATAAAAAGTAGACAAGGAATAATTACTTGAATTATATACATGTTATTTATTACATTTTGTAGTTTTCAGATTTCAGTCATTAGTTTGTACATTGCTTTGTAATATGTGAATTTTAATTATGGATTTTTCACCCTGACTAAAGCACAAGGCCTTCTTATTTTTTTTTGTGCGTAAAAGTGTATATTTTAATTCAAGTTCCATCCAAAAATGAGCGTTTATAATTACCTCTCCGAGGAGCAGAGGAATCAGACACGCTCCTGGTGCGTCCGGGTGCAGGGGACTTGAGGTGGCCCAGGCCCCCCGGGGACATGTTGCTTCCCGTGGAGTGCTCTGAAAAGACATTAGGGGACTGGGGCATGTGCTGCGTCCCGGTGCTGCCGTCCCAGGTCCTCCAGTAGGCTTTCCGGCTTGACTCTGGGGACAGATGTTGGGTGACGTTTTCGGCAGAGTCGGGGGTGGCGGGGCCAGAGGCTGAAGCAAGGTTAAGGTTGAGAGATGTAAGTACAGGACAGATTTTAAAATGTCAACATGGAGCATTGGGAGGAAATGTTATCTACAGGAAGGTCATGGCGATATTAAAAATGAATACAAGCTCAAATTGCAGAGAGGAATAGACTGACAAAAAAAAACAGGAATATTCCTTCATTTTCCTTCCTTGTCAGTTTTATTTATTTCGTTTAAATGAAAGTATTTGTTGTTAATCACTTTTTTCCTAAACTTGTAGCATTACCTCCAGACAACAGTCAAAAATAAACACATGATAATCATTTTCAAAAAGCACAGCAGCAAGAAAAAATCTAAAGAAGACAGGAAAACTGTCAGAAACATAGAAAATCTCTGTTCATTGTTTAATGCAGAGTAAAAGTTAACAATTTACAACCACGTTTACCTGCAGACTGAACAGTCGAGTGATAAAACCCACTTTACTTATGCATCAGTCAACAAACCAACCCCAACACACATCAGAGCTGCTGGGTACAAACGGTCAATAGTCACCTGGCAGGTTGATTGTCTGGTCTCCAAGGAAGAGACGTCTGGCGATACTTCGACGGTACCAGGCTCTCGGAAAGGCCAAGATCTCACTCAGTCGTCTCATGTCGTACTTGAAGGAAGCCGAGCCGATGTCACACACAGCTAAGGGGAGAATGTTATATTGGTTCATACACGAGACACAATTTTCAAATTTTCTACATTGCATCATTTTGGCAGCATTTGCTAAAAACACATCTGCGGAGACACAAGAAACAATCGCTTGTGCATCCTGAAGTTTGAAGATGGGAAATGGTGTATTTTTTTCATTTCACAATGCTCACTGCTCTCATTTCTAGGTTTGTGAAATGTCCCATTCCTACTCTTCGAGGTTTCAGTTTTATTAAATATTCCTTTAAAGGTCCTGATTACAAAGGAAAAACTGATTGCTGCTTGACTACCAGATCATTTCAACACATTAAGGAATTCAACAGAGCTGTGAATGAACATTTCAAACTGAACAAAACCACAAAACACAGAAATAATTTACCAGACTAAATACCCGGACCTTGGACTGAATAAAAACACATTTTCCTTCATTATGCGTAATCCTTGCTTGTCTGAAAGCTTTTGAAAAAGGTTGTTTACATGATGTCAAGGTATTGGGTACCAAAGGTGAAGACTTACTTCACACATGACTTGAACTTGGTCAGTCTTGACTTAAGGACTCACATCTGATTTTTTTCAAAACAAAGACTTAATCCCACCTCTGTCCTGATGATGATTTGTGAAATTTCTGTTGTAATTGGTTCTCAAAATGTATTAATTTCACTAACATTTCTTCGCTGTGTATAAAATAAACCATTATAAACACAATTTAAGGAAACTAACAAGAAGCTGAACCTTAAACTGAATAACAGGAACAGTGAGTATAATCGATTGCATCTCTAATCAAGAGACACCGTCTTCTGGGGCTGTCGATGTACCTGAGATGTTGATGAGGGTGGTGTCCATTTTGCCACTTTTGGCAGAAATCAGGCTTTCAGTGAAGGTGGGGCCTCCACTGCGCCTCATCCTGGACAAGCTGACCTTCACAAACTCCAGGTTAATACTCAGAGAGTCTTTTCTTCCTGTTACCGATGATGGCTCCTCATCTACTGTACCTTCCGGAGAAACATTAAAAAATAATCAATCATTGAACTTAAATCTAACTTCTGCAGTGGTGGCCAGTTTTACACCGATGAAAAATGACATAAGATACGACCTTGCATTCTTTAGAACATAACATGAAATCATGGTTAGCCCAATACACCTTTTTATGTTATTTGACAAAAATAATAATTCAGGAAAACAACAACAAAATACTAACAAGAGTCAAAATTTGAGATAAGTGGTTATCAGCAGAAACATTAAAATCTACATCCCTGTACTATTAACACAAAAGGATATTAAAATAAGTTTTTCCTTTTCACTATCCATACCTAACGGCCCGGGGCCCGGAGGCAGCCCTGTGACTGCAGATTTCTGCTTTCCGGCGCCGTAGGGGTGGAAGACGTAGAGAGAGAAGTCAGACATGCAGGCGGTGAAGCTGAGGCCCGAGGAGGCACTGGGGGATGGGCCAGTGAGGTCAGACTGGCTGCTGCTGTGGCGGCTCCTGCCCAGAGGGCTCCCCAGCAACGGGGATGCTAGAGGGAGACAGGGGAGGACAGAAAAAAAAACATAACAGAGGAAGTAAGACAAGCAGTTATATACAATAGACATTATTATTTAAATATTACCAGAGGGCTATGTATTACAATTTATGGGTTTGACTTCCATCAGTAACCTGCACGACACACAGTTTTATAACTGATGAGTATGCTAATTAATATACAGATCCTAATAGGTTGCCTGATGCATAATAAAGCATAAAAAAATGAAGTTTATAGGCATGTTTACTTTAAAGCAAAATATATACAAAAGTAAACATGCCTTGACTGGATTATAAATATGACCTGAGATGAACTATTAGAGAACAAAAAAGCAAAAGCATTGCAGAACCTGCAAGATCTAACAATAAGACAGACTGGAGAGCAACTTAATGAATGCATGAGAACAAGCTGTGAGCAACATCAAATCACACAGGGCCCCGACGTGGCATGGAGCGACAGCTAATAGATGTGCTCACTGTGTTTGATTTAAGACTTCAACTGCAAACCGTTTGTTCTGCACATGTTTCCGCACACATTAGAGTGTCATTATTCTGCCAGTCATGCTCTGCAGACCTTTGCTAGGAGGCGTTTTGGGGATGTGTTGCCCCGGCGGAGTGGAAGAAGGTGGGTGAGATCCGTCAGTGGGGTGGGCGCCTGTCAGTGTCTCCAGTTCTCCGCGGTTAGAAGAGAAGACCAGGTCTAAAGAGGGCAGTTTGAGCATACATTCCACCCTTGACATCGGCAGGCAGCTGAAGCGGATCTGAGAGGGCTGCAAACAGAGGTGTTAACTGAATTTCTCACTTCGGTGTAAGCTGCATAACTGCATGTCTAGATGTCTGGCTTTACAGCTTGATGGATTGCACACAGAGACTGAAGATATTAAAAAAAATATGCTGGAAAATAACCTCATAACATCCATAGCTTTCATTCATTTACATTTAAATAACCAGCAGTTGTTACAAAACGTGGAAGGTAAAATGTGCTCAAGAAAACACCAAAGGATGAACAGTGAGCAGTTAGACGTCAGACATGTTCAGCATGTACATAACTTGATGAAGATTACTAATATTTGGTTTTGGAAATCCCAAAGCTGTTTTGGTAAAAAGGTATGCAAAGTAAAGCAGCAAATCCTGGGATATAAGGTCCCTATAAGTGGTCTGATGTTTTTCTCTGACAACAGGTGTAATGCAAAGTGACAAATATTTAGTCAAAATGCAACTACTATCAAATAAAAAAGCTCAAAGATTTGGGGGAGGGCAGCATCCCTGACACATGATAAATGGTTTATAATTTTTGAAGAAAACTTCTTAATAGAAAAACTGGGACATGTATTGAAATGAAAAGGAGCACAACTGGAGGAGAAATAGAAATCAAAATAACAGACCACAATAACAGAGCTGCAAACAAATCTATCAGTGGGACTGCAGGAATGACTGAAAAGTGAAAATTACTTTGTTACTATTGTTACCTGTGTTATAAAGGCTTAGGCTGTAAGGATTTTAGAGGAAAAGAAAAATCAAGAAAGTGACGGGCAAGTGTCACAGGAAGTGTTTTTGGTACCTGGACTCTGACGTAGACAACCACATCCACAGGGAAGGACGAGTAGGCCGATGTGGAGGAGGAAACCAGGGAGGTGGTGGATTCCTCCAGCTGCTCCACCGCATCAAACTGACCCATGTCCTCCTCCTGAGAGGTGATAGCTGATAGGAAGACATAAGAAAAAAAAGAGGTCGACATGAAAACCAAACACAGAGAAAGGCGGGGATTTTTTAAGACCTTCAAAAAATCTAAAAAGTAGCGTCAAACAAACCTGCGTAGTTTCTCTCCACAGGAGTGATTGGAATGGTCTCAAGTGCTTTTTCCAGGAAGTCCAGCAGACAGGGGCTGATGACCATTTCCTCCGGCAGAGTCTGGAGGGCCACCCAGGCATACAGCTTGGCCGTCTTTACCCCTCCGCTGCCCTTCCCTTTGGCTGCAAAACACATACGGGACTTTGAGTCATTTGAGGCTTGGACTGCGTGTCGACAACACTTCAGAAAGTTCATCTCTTAAACTTGAAACAGTTTTTTTTAAATTGTCTTTGGTGTCCTCCCCTCTGCGGTAAGCATCAATATGCATGAGCCCGTTTGATCAAAGGTGCCCTCTGGATTCATGCTTTAAAATGAAGGATGAAATCACATGCATTTGATTCGGTGGGTCCGAGTGTGGATGTAAATCATCAGCTCGGGGAGGCGTGGCGCACTAGTGTCGGTGATTACAGATGGTGCTAGGGCATGCAATTCAAAATGAGGGAATGCTCAGTACCTGATGGAATAGGTGGGGGCGGGGGAGGTAGGAGCGAGTTAGTCTTGCTTTGGACAGCATTGGGAGGGTTGGGAGGGCCGCTATCTTTCATACCATACAGCTTGGACTCTTTGGAGAGAGTGCGAGGGAGGGAAGATCCGCGTGAGGCATTGGGAGACTCCGTCTTCAGCGTCTTGGAGTTGTAGTGCAACTGGGGGAAAGAAAATGAATAATTAATGACTAAGAACACACACACACACAGGAAAACAACGGCACACAGTGGAAACTTGTGGACGATTCGGGTCCGGAGGGAGGCACCTTAACATCTACTCCTGGAATGTAGAATACTGTGGTCTCCATGTCGTTGGATTTGGTCTGCAGGGAGGAGGGACATTTTTTGCCAGCGAGGAGGTGGGTGGTGGAGGTGTAGGTGGGCTGCAGCTTCTTCTTCTTTGGGGGGGACTCCTGGTCCAGACTCCTGAGACTGCGCTCACAGCTCCTATAAAACCCAAAGTGAGAAGAATGTCGTCATATAAGAAAGTCTGCTTCTGCCTCATTGTGTTTAGTTATTGAGTAAACAAAGTTTTTTGCTTCCTGTATCTGCTGAGAATAAACTACAGCCTTAAGTTTCATCCGGCAAATCACTCAAGTGGCTTTTGTAATGCAGGGTTCCATTTAACTGTTAACACTGATGTTACTTCAAAAAAGAGCCGCAGCAGGAAATGTGAGTCAGCCTTGAAATAAAATTCGGCTCTCTCTACAGTAGTTATCAGAATAAGAAATGTGCCTTTCATCGTACCTTCTGAGGGAAATGTCCTCATGCTCTGGCTGCTGCGTGGTGGGGTGAAGGACACACTTCCCGCTGTCAATCTCCACACGGACATCCAGCTCAAAGTCAATGTTTCTCTCAGTTGCTGGGCCACTGAAGCCCCGTCCGGCAGGTGTGCTTGGCCAGCGCTCGCTGAACAGCTGACTCACAGCAGAAAACCCGGAGGACTTCCTGTGAGACGCTTGGCTGGAAAGAAACAAAAAAAGGAATTGTTAAGCGAGTGCCGAAAAAAACCATCAAGCTTTTTTTTTTTAATTTTTTTTTTTTTTTTTTTTTTTTTAAAAAGGCAAGAAAATAAATGTTGAAAGTAAAGCTTAATGGTGGTTCCTTTAATATAAAATTAATCATAGGAATGCTTGAGCAGGCAGAAAAACAAGAAAGGACAGGAAACAAAAAAGATGACTCACAAAGGCCTTCGGTAGCACAGCGGTCTCTCGCGCTCAAACTCGTCCTCCTTTTCGGAATCATCGGAGGAGGAAGAGGATAAGTCGTCACGTCTCATGTCGTCGTGCTGGAAAGGAAGTATTGGTGAGAAGACAGCAGGGGTGACAGGGGCACTGACAGTGGAGCGATGGCCCTCCATGACAGGTGGAGAATGAAGATGATGGTGATGGAGAGGATGGGATGGCTCATCAATGGTGACTGACAACAGGTCCACCTCTGTCTCCTCAGGAAACTTCAGAGAAGGACAGAGAGACAAACTCACACAAGAGGACAGATTTCATGACTTTATAAAACTCTTCCTACTTATAATTATAAGTAGGAGGGTTGCCAAGGAATCATAAATTTTGAAGAAGATAGGTTTCTGTCGACTGGACAATGACGATTATTTTCTTAGTTATATTTAATTTTCACTTAAAAGATTAAAGTCAAATATTACCGCTTAAGTTTAAATGGTATAGTTTCATGACCAATGACAGAACACTACCAGCTTCCAACTGTTCTCAGATTAGCCAGAAGGTCATGCACTTTTCGTGAGGGGGAATGAAATAGACAGCGTGAGACAAGGAAGAAGATGAGAATGACGAGACACCCCACCAGGAGAAAAGGTGAAACACACTCTCGAGAGGGTGACATTGGAAAAAAAAAAACACCCGAGACTGGTTTTCTTAAAGACAGCTGGAAAAAAAGCCCCATGTCAAAAGTACCAACAGAACCCTGGGAAAGGTATTGACAGAGCCTGAATCCTGCTGAACATCGATAAAAGTGTTGAAAACTAATTTAAAACTAATCTGTTCGGGGGCCTCTCAATAACAACATTCGCCCTTATCAGTCTGGTTTTCTTGACTGACAATCCAAAGTCCGACCTTTCCAGGCAACAATCTAATGACAGAAATACAACCCTGATTCAACCCCCGATTCCTGAAACCTTTCAAGAATGTGCCTTATACCTCATCATGTTACCTGTTACCGATGAACCTATTTACCTGCGAAATTTTACAAACAGGCGCTTTTTGAGCATTCCACAACTTTCCCAGTCTCTTGCTGCTTCTTCCCCAACTTGTTTAAAAATGTGTTGCTTGCATCAAACTCAGAGTAAGCATGCATTTACAAAAAGTGAATGAGGTGATAAAACATTAAACAAACCGTCTTTGCACTTTTTTCAAATGAGTATTTTTTAAAAAAAGATTAGCAAATCATCACTATTTTAGTTATGTTTTACACTGCATCCCAACATTTAATGAATCAGTGTCATACAAGCAAATGTATTAATCCGTAGTCAGGTAGGTGTTAAATAAATAAAGTTGCATAGCTTTATGCAGTCAGTCTGGGTCTGTCATCAATGAGAGTTAATATAAGAGTTACTGTACAGTGAAAAAGATTCTGGTCATTCAAGCAGGAAAAAATCCCTGTTGATAGTTTCATCAACACTCAGTCTGAAAGCAAAGTTTAATTTGCTGTTAACTACATGTAATCTGGTTAAGAATAGGTCGAGTTAGTCCTAAATTTCTAAGGACCTTTTGTCATCAATGAGTTGGATACAGTTTGAGTCTCAGCTGGCTGATTAAAAACCTCATTATGATGGCAAGAATGAAGAAGTTTCACAAAAAAAAATCCCCTTAAACTAATGTGTCAGTGTTACACAACAATAGAGATATACTAATAAGTCAGTAAGTGAGCTAAAGAGTCGATAATAGGACTTTTTAACTTGGACTAAAGGTGTAAACTAAAAGAGTATACCAGTATTGACAATAGGCAGTATTAAAAAAAAAGAAAAATTAATAATGTGTTAAAGATACACAAATATCACTATCAGGAGGAGATATAATTTTTTTATATATAATATATATAAAACAAGTATATATTTGTTTGGACAAAGTTAACTTACTTCAGGATTTAACTTCATATTGATTGGCCAGATAAAAGAGAAGGACATCAAGCTCAACAGAAGCCCTTAAGGTTTTTATAAAAGTGCCATATTTTCATATGTGCTACTGTATTATCTCAAACAAAGCTGACGATTGCGCGGAAGATCAGAAACCTTTTCCCTATTATTTACAGGAGAAAAATGTCAATAAGGCTCGCGGCATGAATTATCAAAATCATCTAGTTATCTTATCATAAACTTTTCCTCTTTATTTGAAATATACCTGATAATTGTAAGCTTATATCAAACATCCATTAATTATAAAACTGGATTGACGTCTATATGTAATTTTAGCCTAACCTGATTTTGATCTCATGTTGTCAGGCATGAATGTAGAACCAGTGCTGGCGAACAACAGTACATCAGAGGCAAACCATGCAGATTTGTTAGAAATAAGTCAATATATTAAGGTTGAAGAAAGGTTGATTTGGTTTTGATTTTATGCACTTTCAAGACAGGATGAGAACGTGTGACTCATTTCATTTAATAAGCAGCTTTTAAACATAAACTTGTATTTACAGTTAAGAATTTTTACTTTCTCAAAGCATGCTTGGGTGAGGATCAGGGACAAATTTTTAATGTATCAGGTATTTATTATTTATCTGGTAGTAAAAAGGGTTACTTTGATGTGGTAACATCTGTATTTTTAAAGAAATTCCAGTGTTGTTTGAGGATCAAAGCAGTGTGTGTAATCATTTAAAAGAACATACTTTTTTAGTATAACACTGTTGAATATGCATCCACACACAGCATCCTGTTTTGATATTGCATGTTTAAATAGCCATCTGCACTGTCATGGTAATCACAGAGGAGAGGAGGGAAGTATTTGTTGGTGTTAGTTTGGATTTTCGATTTGTTAATCAAATCTTCTGAACCATATACCTTAAATACCTCTCCTGGACTGACAGGTGAGTATGCAGAGTCCAAAGCCAGATTATTTATCTTCAATCGAACAGAAGAATTGTTACAAAGAGCTCATCCAGATGGAAATAAAAAAAAAAAAAATGCTGGTCCATCCACCCCATGACCGAATGACACTGTCACTGTTTCATGTAAATATCATGTATGAACACATCAAACTGATGAACAAATACAGTCAAAGACACAAGGAAATGAAGGATGACATGAAAATCTTCTAGCTGTATGCAAAAAACTAAAAATACTTTTTCATTGCTTTAATTACTGATTCAGTAAGAACAAGTGTGTCAAGAGCATACTGACAGCAGTGCAATCAAGTCTATACAAACTGAAAAACTGTAATAGCTTTTCTCTGTCTTATCACCATGAGAGATATGTAGGATATTTTTGGAAATAAGTTTACCGAGTCCTGGATGTTGAAAGTGACTCGGGGTCCAGGAGAGGCCGCATCCACACGCATATCTGGCAAGTCATCCACATCTCCCAGTCTGGAACTATGAACACATTAAAGTGAGACATCGACCTACATGAGACGCATAAATACACACACCTGAAGTTATAACAATAAAAGACACCTTCTTATTGGATCCAGGTAGGGTGGTGCAGAGTATCTCAAAGCTTCAAAGCTTTATTCATTATATTGACATTCAAATTTTAAATTATAATTTGATACATATTAAGATTGTTGGGTTTATTACAACTTTAGCTTTATATACTGCCCTACGTTTAGCACAGACCTGCACTCTGACCGGAGCAGCTCAAGTCTGTGGATTCTGTAGTGAAGTATCCTTTAGTGTTTGTGGACTGTCACTTGTGACGTGTAACCACACAAACAGTGCTGTGTGCTGGACACCGATTGAGTACAGATAGATATGATTACAGGCAAAGAGGCAAAGGCACTAAATACATTTTAGGGTGATGATAAAATAGAATATGATGACAGACATTTGAAGCTTCATTTGAAAAACCTTAATAGAAGCTCAAATCTTAAGAAATGACTAGCTGTACAGCCATAGTTTCAGGGAATATTGTCGGTAAATACTTCCTCCTCAAATGATTGTTCAGATTAATTTCCATGTATTTATAGTCAATTATTCAGCTGCAGAGTCTATGTTTTTCCATGCTAAAGGTCCGACATTGTGTCAACTGTTTTAATATCATTACTACATTAATTCCGGGATATCTGCATAATTACTATAAACAAATGAGATAACCACATTCTCTCCTCCACACTCCATCTAATTTGTGAGTCACTGCATCCTCTCCAGGAGGGTTAATGGCAAATGTGTTTCAAAAACATGTTGTGCTAACAGCAGTGGTGTCAAACAGGGGTTACCTGGCCTTGTTTGTTTACTGTAAATGCTGGATGAAGCACTCTTAACATTATAATTTCAATAATAACATGATACCAAGCAAGGTTGCCTTTTTTTTTCTTCTTTTACCTCTGTCTGTCCATTCTTTTCAGAGGAGGTCTGCCGGCTGCAGCTGAGATGCTTTTTGAGCGATTGTAGCTTGGTTTGTAGCCAAGACCCCACTTATCCTTCAGAGAGGCGGCCTGGTGAGGAACAAAATCATAACTAAGGTACTTTAAATGAGAGACATTCAGGTATTTCAAGGCAGCATTAGGTAAAAGGTAACATCCTGACAGTTTCCAAACTATTTTTGTGAGTTAACTATTTTTGCTAGCTGAGGAAAGTGAATAGCTAAGTATTGACCCTCATGCTGGAGCGCCGCAGTTTCTTCCGGACGTCTCTCCTGATGTCATTGACGGCCACTGACTCCAGCTGCTGGTAGCGCTGGATTTCCTGGTTGATGGTGCCTTCACTTGCTCCCAGTTTCCTGTGGTTAAAAACAAAGAATTTAGATAGCTCTATCAGGATAAAAGTCATTTTAACAAATCTTTTTATCATCAAAACCATTAAGAATAAGAAATATCAATGATCTTCCAGGATCAGAATGAACTAATTAGAAAGCAGGAATCTTACTTGAGGTCGTCGATGACCTTGGCCTGTTCGTTCAGCTCTCTGATGTCCACCACTCTCTTAGTGAACTTCCTCCCACGAGCGTCAATCACCTGGTTTCCCATCACCATCTGCCTTCTGGGGTCAATGGTTTCCTGTTGGGTCAAAGCAAGAATTCACACCTGGACAGGTTCATCTTGTAAAACCAATGACAAAATGAAACAAAGCCAACAAATAAAGCCAAACCACAAAGTCCAGAAAAGAAATTTCACCGGGCAGCAGCCGCTGTAAATAAGAAAACATTTTTCCCAGATCCTTCTGATCAAATGTGAGTTATTTTAATAATCATGTTTCAATCAGAAAAAAAGATTTATGTAGTTTAATCCACACATCCTGTGCCATAAAACAAAAAAATGTGAGACACCACCATCACCATCACCACTTAGTGAAAGAGACATAAAGAGAATTAAATAAAGCTCTGTTTCCACAGGGAAAATGTGAAACAAAAACTGATTTTAATTTATCACTGGAGCTTGAGGAGGGCAGTGAAAGCAAATGCTAAGCAACACTTTTTTTTTACCATTATCATGCTGTTTAGCTCAAGCACAAAGTAGCATTGCTCAGCATTTTAAAATCCACAACCTTTATCAGATAACTACAGGCGACTTAGATTTAACGCCCCCTTTTGCAAGTGATTTTGCTTCCCCAGAGAAAGAGTATCACACTTTGGCCGTCTACGTACACAAGCCCAGGAGACGGGTCTTTTGGCCCGGGCACTGCTCGCTCGCAGGCGAGGCGATGCACAGTTTAAGTAGTCAGCTGGGACAGACACACTCTGAGGCCTGGGACTAAAGCCCAGGATATGGTTTACCAGGCGCTTCTTTAAAGTCAGCCGAGGACTGTACTGACTCTCTGGACTCTGTAAACAACGGCAGGGACAGGTGGGTGGAGAGGTGGAAGAACGGATGACTCAGGTCAGACTTTATCACCTAAAGCTTTACAGGTAGGCCAGGTAGGACTTGTTTGAGGATGGTTCACCATTTGGGGAAACATGCTTATTCATTTTTTTTGCATAAAGTAAGATTAGGAGAGACACCAGTCTCATGTTTTACTAAAATGTGAAGCCACAACAAACAGCAGGTTCACTTAGCTTAGTCTGAAGGTTCAAAGATGACAAATCCACCGATAAACTTACACACACAAAAAAAAACAATCTATCTTGTTTTATCTGTAAAAAGAAAACAACAATTTTACATTGGGTTATGTGATGAGCTATTTCTTAGCCAGGTGCAATGGTGTCTTTAAGTCTTGTTGTCACTGTAAGATTGCTAGGCAACAAGTGTAGACACTGGCACGAAACACTGCATGAAACCGCTAATAGTCACTTTAAAGGCGTTAGACCGCTGATTTAGCTGCCTTCACACAGAGCCAGGCTAACAGTTTCAGCTTTGCGTTTAATAAAAAACATATCTGAGAGTTATATCATTCTTCATATCTAACCTTTCGCAAGATGAAAAAAAAGGCATTTTTACTTAGCTGTTAAAATATTACTTAAACTCGTGACAACCACAACGGTAGAATGTTTTGAGGCTGAAATTTTTCCTTTGTTTTTCTGTAAAAACTTTTGAGTCTACAGACTCTGAATCGATACATTTCACCCTAATTCCTCTAACTTGCTGTAGACAGCATACAATAAAAAGCTGGAACGTGTGTGTAGCCTTTTCTGACTGACCATGTGGATGGTGGGCGACATGGTGTCAGGCTCGTCCTCATCTGAAAGGTCGGCCATGTTGACAGAGTTCAGGTCGGCGATGTCATCGACGTCCTCCTCGCCTGTCAGTGATGTCAGCGTGTTCCCGAGCGCGTTGAGCCGCTTGCCGATGTTGGGATCCATGTGAACATCAATGCCACACATTTTCCAAAGCACATTCAGAGTCCAGGTACCGGCACTGCTGCTCTCTGTTTTTGAAGAGGAGGAGAGGAAAGAACAGCAGAGGTTTTGAATGAAATTGATGCAAAATAACATTTTCAATCTGCTGTTTCATGCGCATTGTGCAGCTGTGGGGTGCCGTCAATATTTTATGGATCAGAGCTTCAGCCAAAAGAACTTGCCTGCAGAGGGCTGCCCTGTGGTCCTGGAACACACTTCATAT
Organism: Acanthurus tractus; assembly: GCA_029783725.1. Taxonomy (NCBI): domain Eukaryota; kingdom Metazoa; phylum Chordata; class Actinopteri; order Acanthuriformes; family Acanthuridae; genus Acanthurus; species Acanthurus tractus. The sequence continues at coordinate 19,420,668 of JAQNCA010000007.1, forward strand.
GTACCATCAGGGACCACACCTGTGAAGAGACCAGGCACAGATACACAGGCAACAGCCGGTCAATGATTCAGAGGAGCTGCATGCAAAAAGACCCATCAAAATCCACTTTTTTATCCACTTAAATTGTGGCAATTTATCTCAAAGAGACAGGCCTTGCAAAATGTTGTGTATTCCCATTTTGTTTGGACAATTTTTGTTTCTGGTGATAAAACTGAAACTGAAGCGCAATATGTGACAAAATTCACAAAATGTTTCACTCACAAGCATTCATGACCAGATCCCCTCGAATTTCAGGCTTCCAGTCATCCCAGGAGGTCTCAAAGCCCTCGGCAAAGCGGATGCAGAAATTCTTGAAGTGGCCTTTGCTTACCAGGGACTCGGAGGAGCAGGCGGTGATCAGTGTGCTCTCAATGGTCAGGACCAAAGCTGAGCCGGTGTCAAAATCTATGCTGTGGTTGGCCTGGCAGAGGGGCAGAGACAGGGTTAGTAATGCCTCAAGAGAGGGTGAAGTACATAAAAAGAGAAAAAAAAAACAAAAAACACTTCCATAGGTTCAGAAAAGGCAGAGTCAGCTGGTAACACTTCATTCTACAGGCCTGCATTTACACTTGTAAGTTTAAAAGAATTATGATCAATACTCGTTTTTATGTAATTTTGAATATAATATTCCTTTGGATCAAGACATTATAATAAAGCAAAATTATGCAGCTTTCTTTTTTTATTTTACCTATGAGTGAAATGTTACCAAGCTTTTCAATTTGTTAGATTGTTTCTCAAATATTGCCCATATTACCTGAATTTCTGTATTTACTCAACATTGGTCACAAGTAGGGGTGTGTTTATCGTTCAAGTCCTCACTGGAGGCAGGTATGTTTACCTCCTGAGCAACAAAAGTTCTATTATGATGACATGGATCAATATAAGACAACAATTTTTGGAGCAATTACTGCAGGAATCCAGGTAATTTCCCAGGGCCCACATGTTTTGTCTCAAATGATCAGATGGAGCCTGCCATGTGCACCACTGTGCCATTAAAACCAGTACTATGTATAAAAAACAAAATCACACAATTTTAGGGCAGCCTCTGGATGATTAGCGGGAAAAATGTTCACATATCCATTTTAGCAAGACATAAGCAATAGTCTGGACACCAACTGGCATAACCTCCTTTTAGTAAGAAGTAATTACACACCCAAACACCTCAGACACCAGAGCAAGCTTCATTAGTTGTTATGCCAGCTTCATGGGGGAAGTGCGACTTCTGCAATCTGGCACAACCTCTGCCATTTTTCAACAAACGAACACTGGTGATGCAGTGTCATGGAAGATTATTGATCACAGTAAGTCATCGTCCAACTACAAGCATTCACAAGGTGTGTAATAAATTGTGGGTTACTTTTTTTGCATTTTTATGCCGGCCTACTGATGCCTTGGCGCCGGCTTCAGAGTTGATGCCCTCCGAAGCTGGTACTTGTCCTCTCTATGAAAATAAGTGTGACATAACAGCTGGTATATGTTTTCCTTGTGGACATACTGGATACATAACAAGACAACTGTTATGGATTATTCATTGATATCAAGTCTCTCCCAAATACATATTTCTTGGGCTGGTGATGTAAATCTTGCAAAAGAAAAAAAAAAACTTGGCAGTATTAGTAGATGATTCTGAAATATTTTACAATATATAAACATATTAAGAAATAAAACATAATAAAGCTAAACTTTCAAGGACAGACAGTATGACATTTTCTTCAGCTCTCCTAGATCTAGAGCTCTTCCAGAATAAAGGTGTGAGGAGGCAGATTGAACAATAGTCTGGACACTAATGACTTATGTAGAGGAAACACTGATATTCAAATTTTTAACAGGAGAATTGTTCTTTTTTCAAAAAGTTAAGAAAAAGAATGCTATTTTGTTTTTAGGAAAAAATAAGTTGAAGCAAAATTAACGCTTTGAACACTGGAACAGCAAATTCTCTGATGGAGATAATAACATTCAAATGTTCTTTATTCAAAGAGAGGCAAAATTTCTTATTTCAATCATTTATTTAGTTTTATTTAATTTATTTTATTTTATTACTGTCCATTGTTTTATTTTTTGTCTGAATGACCTTGAAGCATACAGATTACAAAACTGCTGCTGTTTTTCACAGTAGTTTGCAATTCCAATAGTTGAATTCTGGCATCTAGATTCAAGGGTTTAAACCCTGCAGCTTTACTAAATAGAGTTTAAAGATCTAAAGCCAAGTACAGCAGATTACCTGGGATGTGTTAGTGATAGGCAGGCAGATGCCAAGGTCATTAACAGTCAGCTGCAGAAAGAGGGTGCTGAAGGCCTGAGCTGAGGTCTGCTGGATGCCTGGCAGCTTGTCCACCACTTCTTTGGTGGCCACATGAATGTCTTTGTTGAGGGCCAAGCGCTGCTCGTTCCAGTTGTCGTATGCAGCCTTGTAATTCAGCCAAAAGAGCACAGCTGCAGAAAGGGCACACAGTTAGATTAGATCTGTGGCATCAGTGGCTGATTTTTCTTGTGTTTAAAAATCAGATGCAATTCCTTAACGGAGTAGGTGGAATTCTTAATGGAAACCAAAGACAGAGTCATAATGCAAAATCTTAAGGTTCCTGCTGTTTTCCTTATGTATTTACTGTCAACAAACGAGGCGAGTAGGAAACTGTTGCAATTTTCTTCCCACACAACAAAAAAAAACAGCTTTATGTAAAATTGGAGTTGAGTTTTTTTAATGCAGTTTAAGGGTGGGTAATTATTCAAGAATGTTTTTATTCCGGTAACCTAACCGTGATTAACACTGGTGACACCAGTGGGAGTTAAACCAACGATGCTGACGATTACATCAGTCTGAAGCTTTGACATTTGCTGGATGTGATGCAGAGAAAAAGGAAACCAAACCTCTGTCGAAAGCCACCGGCTGGGCGAATACGATTGGCCTGTTAAGTGTGATGAGGACAGCTTCCTTGTCTGAGGAGCCACTGATCTCCTCCTGCAGAGCGTTCCGCAGACCAATCCGAGTTCGGAAATACGCCACCTGGTGGAAGTCTGAGCCAGCTTCTTCATACACCTGTGAAGTCAAAGAAGGAAGTTGCATGGAAAGTGAACTGTTTTAATCAAACACAAGCAGGAAAGAACCTTTTTAAAACCTTTTTTACGATTGCTTTGTGTATTTGTGTAAAAGTTAATGACAGAAATAAAGACAGCCTTTATTTTACTACTATGGGGTTGATCTGCACCTGGTGCTTGACGATCTGTCCGAGAGCCAGGTTGAGATCCACTTGACATTTGCCGAACAGTTTGAGGTAACTGCTGCTGCCTCCGGGCTGAGCTTTGCACTGGATCCTGTTGGATAGCTCCAGCTCGATGAGTCCTGTCTCAAAGCGCACAGCTCGCATGGAAGGAGTGGTGGCTGTCATCTGAATCCCCTGCGAACAAGAAAATGACGTTCAGAAATTTCGTCAAATCCAAACTGACACTAAAAAAACCAAAACAAAAAAAAACCAAAGAAACATAAAATAACAACAGAAATCTCCTCATTACTTCAGCGGATGGGTCTCACATGCTCATGTGTAGTTTTGACTTCTATGATGGGAGAAACTTGAACGTGACATACCTTGAACATGAGGCTCACAGAATAAAGCAGGATTTTGGGCTTGTCTGCATCTGTTGAGGTGTCATGCTCGTTCCACAGAGGGATGGGTTGTTCTCCTCCTGCATGCACAGATGGTGCACAAGTCAACCACTCATGTTCGGTCTGTGCCGAATATTGTGTGATAAGGTGGGATTATGTCGTCTGTGTGTGTGGGTGTGTGTGGGTGTGTGTG
>JAQNCA010000007.1:19424600-19457655 GCA_029783725.1 Acanthurus tractus
TGTGTGGGTGTGTGTGCATACGTGTGAGCTGTATTAGCTGTATAGTGAAGACTGCTCCCTGATGAGGACAGTTCCACTACTCTCATTACTCCTTTTTCTACAATGGCATGAACTTCTCAGTTCTCTCTGTTAAGCAATTTAATTGATCAGGCTTCGTGAGTTAAACAAATTACTATCAATACTGATGTGGAATAAAACTTGACTGGATTTACGTCAGTGCCTCGGGCATTGTTTTGTGTGGAAAAGCACTTAAGCAGTACAGGCTACAGAACTCTGTGGAAAACAGTCAGATGTTTAAGATTAGATTAACTTTATTGATTAGAGAAAAAAAAAAACACAGGGCCATTGCAGCAACAAAATAAAGGATATTGTTTTTGTCTTTGTTGTTTTTTTCTGACCAATCAATGGAGGGTTATGTGTAACTCCACTTTAGTATAGAATGAGTTTGTAAGGTACCTCAACAGAGGAGTATGGAAAAAAACAGGACAGTTTGAAGTGGCTCTATCGGTACCATCCACAACTTCTGACAATGAAAGCATTGAATAATTTAAAGCACAGTACCTGAGACTTTCTGAATGACCTCGTTGACCTCCTTCATGAAAACCTTCTGTAGGAAGACCAAGTGGTTGAGCAGGTCTGTGGTCAGGTTGTGCTCAAACGAACCAATCTGCATATCAGAGGGGACGAGTAAAAGCAAGGTAAAATCAATGTGGGATGCTCTGTGATTCTGTTTTGGTGACTATAAAATTTTGAAGGACCATCATGAGCCTCTTACCTCAGCTACGCAGCGCAGGTAGTTGCCTTGGAGGTAGTTTCCTTGCTTTGCTGGGAATTCATCTGGTGCCCATCCCTGGTCTGAGTGGCTCTCATGGTCCTCCATGATGTACTCCCCTGACATGGTGACTGGAGGCAGGGTAAGGCTGGCTGAGGGCGGCATGGTGGACATGTCCACTGGGGACACCTTTGACTGGAAGCAAAGCTTGTGGTTTGGTAGCTCAAAGGTGAAACTGGTTTGTGCACCTAAAAAAGGAGTGAGGAAAAAAAATATGTGGATTTACTTTTCTGGGACTGCCTCAATGCTGATATTAACATCAGAAAGACAAAGACATTTGTCAGTTTTTATAAATAAATAAAATAATACCTTATAATAATTATTGAGGTGGACATGGAAAAAAGCTCTGTTCACCAATAGTTAACATCAAAATCATTGTCAGACCTCCTCTGACACAAACCTGTCATGCCGTGGCTCTTCACACGACCCATTTTGTACTCGGCTTTTAGCGAGGGCAGCAGGGCAGCCCCGATGGTGATGCCATCCATCATGGCGCTGAACTTGAGGACGATGGGCTTCTTTTCCAGACCCTCGGGGAGCTGAGGAAACTCATTGGCCTCTACAGGGGTCTGATTGATGCTGGATGCTTTGTCAGAGGGCTGCGGGGTGGGGGTGTCCTCCCTATTAGGAGGCTGACTGTTGGGGGGGGGAAAAAAAAAAACACATTCACTCACTCAAGTCATGACTGGTTTATTATCTACAAAAGTGTGGAATCTGAATTCACGGTTCTTGCCATTTTAATGCTGGACTGAATTTGCCGTCACGTCAGTGACAAAACTTTAAGACTCTACTTGTTTGGAGGCTGAAAAACACTTCAAAACTGCTGATTTGATTTAGTTATGCGTCCGTATTATTATGTAGAGGCTTGCAGATACTGGCTCATATTCCTATGAACATCAAATTATGGTTCAATATCCTTGGTACACCTACAACTCTATAAATATATTAACATAACTCAGAATATTACCATGGAAACGGACCACACACAGGCTTTGAAAGTCGTTAACTGACAACAGAATGAAAAAACTGAAGTCACCTGTTATGAAAGTTGCATGATGGATTCATTTAGGATTTATAAATAGTGCACAGCAGTTAAGAGCCCCATTATCTGTAAAGCTGTAAAAATGAGACTTTGTTTAAATAAAATGAAATGCTAGAAAGCTGAAGCAGACGTACATGTTGGAGGGCTGTCGGATGAGGTCAGAGATTTGTTTGGAGAGCTGGTGGGAGCTGCGGACCATCATGCTGTGCAGAGTAGCAGGGTGCTGGGGGATGTTGATCATAATAGCCCCCACTTTGAAGACGGCTGCGTTGTTGGTCTTAAGGCCCCGCTGGGCGCTGTACAAGGCCTGAGACTTGGCGATGTTGCATTTCACCACCGTCCTGAAACACAGAGTCAACTGGAGTAAGAACTGGACTGAAGATTTTATTAATGTTTTTTTTTTTCAGATGTTGTGGACATTTGAATGGATATGAAACTTGAGTGAAAATATTTAGTGACATCGAACATTGAAACACCATGCAGATTCAGGACAGTATTCACTTTTCTGGGCACAAGTGAGCAATAATAACAGTGACACATGTTTCACTATGAATGAATAAGGTAATGACTTGTACACCATGGCAGACAAATGCAGGGTCTCTTGTGCAGAAAACATTTTTGATCCTGTCTTATGACTCATGACTCATGAAGGTTCTGTTCTACACTCTGTATAACATCTAAGTATGTATCCTGAAATATCAGACTGATTGTGAGATATTTCAGCATTTTGTCGGACTGTGAACATTAAGAGGACAGACAAGAATAAACATGTTCACAAATACAAAATGAAACCAGCCGACTTTCTGCTTTCATGAAACCAACAGTGGTGATAACCTTAAGGTCTCTATCACTCTCCACTGAGAAATACACATGGGTGACAGGCAACTCAGACAAATGAAGGATGTGCAATTAAGGGTAGCTTTGATTCACTGATGCACATGAGCCCTAAATAGTAGCATTAACATACAGAAACTCTTGTTTAGCTGTGCTGGTGGGAGATGTTGGGAAATCCTCCAGTCTATGCAAGTGGTCGGAAGGAAAAAGATAAGGAATGTAGAAAAAATAATGAAAAGGAAAAAGAAAGAAGAAAAGCAGAAGAAAGTGTGAAATAGTTTGGAGACATCAGGAGGTTAAAAGAAAGCAAGAACATTAAGGTGCCACCCAGAGTGAAAGAAAATATCTTAAAACAACTGCCGACAATCTGTTAATATGGCAGACAACATGCTTTAATTGTGGCACATTTGCATTCAAGGCTGCTGTTGATTATCAAGTAATCAATGTTCTTTGTCTGCACATTGCATTCATTTAAGGAAACAGGCGAATAGGAAAATATGTGTAGTGGCACTGCAATCATTCTTACTTACAACTGAATGTTGGGCAATTTTATACATCAGTAACAACAACAAAGAGCAAAGCTGTCTGGCATATACAAATTCAAACACATGGGTGCGTACAGTATGAAAATAGGATTAAGTCTCAGTTTTATTTTCACAGTGGCTGCCTCTGTTAAATAGAATGAAATAAAAAAAGCTTATTGAAGCAGCAGTATAAATTCTGAACTGAATCAAAGTAGCACGTAGATACATCAGCCTGTCTGAATGCATGACTACGGGGCTTGTAAACTGATTAGGGTTCTTATGTTTTGAGGAAATTGCTTGCAGTAAAACAAAAACTGCTGTTAAAATTACTTAGCTGGAATGGAGTCAGAAAGCCGACACTTTCTCATTTAAACTGGGAGATTTTAACAAATGTATTTGACATTGAAGCATCCATATGCAAGTTCTGTTGTTGTGCAAGTCAAAGTGAGATGTTCCTCCTTGACCTCAGTCACCACTTTTGTACCACCGAGTGAATAGAAAATGTAAATAATCATTTTGTGCACATACTAGTACTTTAAATCTCGAGTTCTATCTTTGAGACCAGAGTTTAAATCAAATTTCTGTCTTTATTGGGTAAAAAAAAAGAACAGAATATTGAACCAAAAATCCTTAATTAATCATGATTAAAAAGTTTTTAAAAAAAGCTTTAGTAATTTCAAACTTCAGACTACAATCAACAAACCATCATGCAGTGAGAGTTGGATCAATACACTCTGTTATGCTTTCAAAGCATAATTATAAAAATTCCTTTCATCAGGAGACATAAAAACCTTCATGTTGAAAAGGTGTTTTTGTTTTAACTGTTAAATCCTTTCCTTAATAAGCAGAAGTAATAGAAAAACTTGTACGTACTGAATGTCAGGTGTTATGCCCTCCAGTAGAACAATGTTTACCCCTCCAATGTGAGCCGATGCACACGTCTCTGTCATTTTCTGGTGCAGGATGTCTGTGCAAATATGAAAAAAGGAAAATTTAATCACGGAACTTACTTTTACAAGCTCAAGAATCGCAGTCGATCTGTTTTTGCAGTCATGAAATTAATTTTATTTTATGCACAGAATCAATTATCAACCAAGTTTTTAGGCCAAAGATTGTAAATGTTATACAACTGTTATAAAAATTTATTGGCCAAAGACCAAAGGCAATAAATATAGATTTATGTCAGACTTATTACTACAGCCAAGTTAAAATAAAGAGTTCAAAGCTAATAAAACACACCAACAGGAATTTGCCCCCACCTTTCATCTTCTCCTTCAAGGTGAAACTACCATGGATCTTTTTCAGCTCTGCCTCCATGGTCAACCCGCCGATGTCGGCCTCCAGGTGGGTGCGATTCACCATGCCGATACCGAACACTATGAGCGTGACGTGCTGGGGCTCAGAGCTCACCAGGCTCCGCCGCCTGCCACTTGCCCCCAGGGGCTTGTTGGGCGTGGCAGGCTCCTGCTGCTCATTCTCAAATATCACTTTACAGAACGGCTCTGAGGGCCGGCGTCCACCTTCTGCAGAAAAGAGATGGAGGGAAAAAAGATGTATATGAAGGTGTTGCACAGATGTTGATGTTAGTGAGATTTTATTACAACATGATAAGACTTTGTTTAGCTGGATTTGCAGTAATATGTATAAACTGCTGTATGGCTGAGCATTGACTGTTGTACTGTAGATTTTTAAAGGCAGGATACAAACTGCAATGTCATGTTTTACAAAATCTGTAAAATATGTATTTTGATTATACAGAAAGAAAAAAAAACTAGAAAATGTAAGAGAGTAAGAGGCCTAAAGATCTGCACATCAGGTCAGGAGGGAATTGAGTTGCAATAGAAAGTTGTGTAAGTAGACGGAGTTGCAGATGAAGAGAGGGGAGAGGGGAAATCAAAAATGCACAGCAATATGTTAAAAAAGTATATATGTGTGGGAGGAAGGCGTTAGAGGTAAAACTGTAAAGTAAAGCAGAGAGAAAATGCAATGGGTGGGGGAAAAAAGATGAAAATTAGGAGTTGGCTGACAGCTGGAAACCCATTCCCACCTGACAGGCAGTTCTCTGGGGAGCTTTTCTCCAGGATTCCAGTGGGATCGGAGATGAGGGAGTAGAAGTTGAGCAGCTTGTACATGTTCTGCCAACATTCTGCCGATGGCTCGCTCTGCTCCGACACAGTGATGGAGTCAGAGTCGTCCATCTGGATGGCCATGTGGTCGGCGACGTCACGGGAGCCTTTCCTCGACACCTGAACACATTATGAAATAAACAGACACGTCATGAACAAGCGTCATGGGGAGCTTAATAGTAAACAAACAGCCTGGCCCACTTATGTCCTCTATCTTTTACCGGAAGAGTACAGTTTACAGGATGCATGAACAGTGTCATGATAGTGAAGATTTGTAAGATGAAAACAGCCATGACATCAACTTCAGTGTACAGGTGTCATTTCTACAATCCAGTTTTGAATGACATCCACTGGAGTCTGTCAAAGCTCCCCAGATGCATTTTATTCTTGCAGGAAAAAAAAGCCTCCATTTCAAATAACTTCTTGAAGTCTGATATTCCAGCTGTCAAGACAAAAAAAAATTGTCCTTCTAATACATATAACACCAGACAGAGAAGCTTTTTAACATTTTGAAGTTTTGTCTGAAAACTATGAACTAACTATAATACTTTCTTACCAACAGCACACAGTGTCAGTGGATGGTGCTTGATATTCTTATTACTGGCTTATCTACTGGCTCCCCCTAGGGTTTGTGAGCAGAAAATGACACTTTCAGAATGAATTTTGTTTTAGAACTGATCATATTTTAAGGTCTGGAGGTTGTGCCGCCGAGACACATCAGAAAACTTTTAACATGATTTGAGCAAAGTCTTGAGTGTTCAGATGGGTACCAGCTGTTCCAAGATGTAGATTAAGCCAGTTAGGTTTCCAGACTCTGAAATGGACTGCTTTAGGTGTTTAAACTGGGAAATTCATGCAACCTGTTCAAATATGAAAACATAAATAATCCAAATGGTTTCTGCATTTATTTCCCTTTGCAGCATTTGCCAGTATCAGCATCTGATGGGAAACAAACTTAAATCTGTTTGGTGTGTTAACGCTGTCGGGTTAAGAGACTACACATTAAGCTTTGAAGATTGGCTGTTGCCTAGCAATGTAATTTTACAGATATTTTCTGTGTAATATGAATCGAGTCTTTGAAAGGGTGGCTTTGATGAATCCTTAGATGCATAAAAATGTCCGTCTTCATAGTTGTTACCTTAGAAGTGCGGCGCTCTGAGCGTCCAAGGGAGCTCCGTCCTCGAGGCTCTCTCCTTCCCAGCGTGTCCATGCCTGATGGAGGTCCATTAGGTGGCAAACCCCCAGTAATGCCAGCTCCTCCACTATTTGCTCCACCACCTCCGCCCACACCTCTCTTGCTCTTCAGGGTTTGGGTTCCGCTGCGTCCCGCCCCGTTGAGGCTGCCCCGGGAGCTACGGCTGAAGTCTGAGGACCTGAAGTGGCGGTATGGCCGGGCCTTGAAGGTGGGCGTCGGGGAAGCCGAGCCGGCTGTATAGCGGCTGAGCTTGATGTCGGTTTGCGTGGCCTTGATGTCGTCGATCATGGTGCTGAACTGGTGGATGAGGCGCACAAGGGCCATGTCCACACGCTGGCTGATGGCCTGGCAGGCTGTGGTGAAGTCACAGTGGAATGTGTTGTAGTGGCGGCGGTTGAGGTCGTGGAAGGAGAGCGGAGCTGCAGTGGGGCCCTGGGGAGCGCTGGTCGATTTCTCCATCACCACTGCGTTCAGGCTGAATGTCTCAATCAGCAGGGCTGGCTTGAACTCCAGCGGAGGGAGGTTAACCATGCCTTGTCTAAAGAAAGACAGAAGGAAAGACGTGTATTCAGCATACACTATATCAGCTCAGAGCTAATGCCACACTAACACATACTAACGGGCAAGAAAAAAAGAATAGAAATGCTTTTTTTAATATATTTTACTGTTTTAACATTAACACTAAATATTTTACCTCCTGGATCTTTTGTTTTTCCGCTCTTTTGATGTGTCAGAGTCGACAATGTCAGCTCTGAGACACTCGAGGTTTCCAGAAAAAGACAAATGCTCTCCAAAATACATCTTGTAACTAAGAGGGGTGGTGTCTTGAGCCTGGATGCCTGTGTAGCTCAGCAAAGGCTTGAAAACAACCTGAGGGTGGAAAACATAACAGCGCAAAAAATTGAGGACAGGTTTATTATGACCGCATCCAAGCTATCACCACAAAAAGGAACTCCGTTAAAAACTAATTCTCTCACCAATTTTACACCAAAAATTCACACAAATCAAGACTTATTTAAGAGTTGCAGACAACATGAAATGCTGACAGATGCATTCAGAGCACCTGAGCATCAGCCAGTTGAACAGCAGCTGGACACTGGTTGCCCTCCTCGATGTCAGCCATGTCATCCTGACTGGTGCTATGCTGGGAGTGCTGGGAGTGGGTCCCATCCAAGGTGTTCTGGTCACTGGACAGCACTGTGTTGAAGTCTGAGGCTGATGGGATTGTGGGCAGATTACATGTCCCACCTAGAGGTGTGGTAGAGAAGTTTGGGATACATATGAGGTGAGAACAGTCAGGACCTGGGAAAACTAGCTGACATCAGAGCAGCAGCTCAGCATCACTGAGGTCAGATACGCACATGTGGCAGTGAATGAGTAGAGCGTGTAGGGTAAAATAACACACAGCTCTTCAAAACAGCATCGTTCAAGTGAATCAAATGGAAGACAACAGTCCTATTACAGGGAGTGTTATGTACAGTTTAGAAGAGTGGCTTGGCTGTGACTGTCTGACGCATAAGTGAGTAGATGAGGACAAAGCTCATCATCCTGAGCACAAATCCAGCCTTTCACATATAGAATTGAACCCACACAATCAGAGGTGCTCTGCTAACTCTGAAGATGAACAGAGTGGGCGTACAGAGAAACAAAGGGTGGGAAAGAGCAGTGTGTGAGGGATGAGCATAAGTTCAGGTCACTAATGTGTTCTTGTTCTCACAGAATGTTTAGCAGGTGGGTACAACCCTGATGCCCAAAAAACGGATATGCTGTGTAAAACATAAATACAACAGAAGGTGCTAATTTTCTAATCCTTATTCATATGTATTTAACTGGGAGCAGTACAAAGATATTATTATTTATGTTTTTTTCCCTTTAACTCCATGGAATTTTGTGAATATATGCATATTCTAAATTTGATGCCAGTGACACATTTTCAACTACTTTGAAAGGAGCAACAAAAGACTGAGAATGCTGAAGAAAGCTAAAAAAAAATACCACAATCCACAGGTAAACAGATTCATTGTAAATGGGTGATAGGATTGTAATGGGGTACAAAGGGGCATCTTTAAAAAACTCAGTCATTTGCAAGCACAGGCAAGGTGAGGCTCACAACTTTGTGAAACATATAATTCTTAAAAGGATGTCACTAGGATGGGCACGGAAGACTGCAAAATAATCGCTGATAGACACAGTAAGTTTGCAAACGAATGCATTCTATTTTTATTTACATTTATGACTCAACTTTTTTGGAACTGAGGTTGCTACAAAGAGGACACAGCATGACTTCATCTATCTTTCACAGTAGCACAGTTAAAAAGGATTCCAGGGAGTCTAAGAAGTGACCACTTGGACACTTATTAAATTAAATGCATTATTTTAACACTAGGGAGAAGTTTAATGACATGTCAGTGGGCTGCTGTATCAGATAACTACAAACAACCTTTGAGGTGTACAAGTTTATTTATCTGTTCTGGCAGAGTGGAAAGAAAAAGTGGCAATGTTCTAATTTAAAAGACATAGCTGGTATTGTTTTCATTGTTTGCTCAAACTTCTGAAAAGTTCTGTCTGAATTGCTGTAAATAACATTCACATCCATGCGGCACTCAGTAAGATAATAAAATATTATATTATTCTTCAAGACCTTTGTGTGGGTGTAAGGAATACGTGACTCTGGTGACCAGGTGATAGGACCAAAACAGACACAATGACAGACAGCAATGCACACCACCACTTAAGTGTCACACATGTACAAACTTAGAATTAATTCTATTTATGCTATAATCACAGAAGAAACGATAGCTTATGGCTTTAACCAACAGCTGACTGTAACAATGTTAAATTTAGATCTGTTTTTTTCACTGCTTTCTATTCAGGATAAATGAGGGTATCGCGCCCTTTTCACACAAGTATTCAGGATTTCCTATAGGATACATTGACAAAGAATTTTGGTCACTATCAAACTAATGCAGGGGAACAAACTAGCTGCTAGCTAGTCGATTACCAACACCATCAGCACAACACTTAGCAACAATCCCTGACCTCCTTCTGGACTGTTAACTGTTGGCAGTGGCTGGTACTGGTAGTTGTTGACAGGAGAATCCAGTTGGTCTAATAAAACAGCAACATTATGGACATTTATCTGAAATCCTCAGCTGTTAAAGCTTTAATAGAAGAAGCATTAAGATGTGTATAATTACTGTAAATTAGTATAATTAGTATATTAACAGCATTCTTAACAATCATTAAAAAAAGGATTATTGTGCCATCAAGGTTCTATCAAAATTAGTCTAACTTAATGAGTTAGGGTTTTTCTCATTAATAATAAGTTTTTCAATGAATATACCATGAGGACTGTGAAGTTGAAAACCTCTGTGGTAAACCACACACATGGCGTCTGACCTGTCTGCAGGCTGTTGTGCTGGGAGCGGTTAACGGGCGATTCCTGGGTTGCGGCCCCCGTCCTATTGCCCACGGCGTTGGACATCCAGTTGTAAAAGCTGACGGAGGAGGGCTCTGAGAGCAGCGGGTGCTCGGTCAGCATGTCTGTCCCTAAGCTGTTTCCTGAACCCCAGAAGAAAGAGATTGAGAGCACATTACATCATGGAACAGACATCAGAAAACTGGATATCACACAGATATCACATCTTGCATCATTAAGGCACGTGAATAATGCACATTTGAATTTTGGGATTATAAAAGTGTGGACAAAAACAGGGTTTCTCTACTTCTTGTACACAGACACAAAGTAATACTGCAAAAAGGAATCAAAACATACCAAGGACATGCTTTATTTTCAACCTTTCTCTTTAAGGTGGTTTGTTACACTGTTATAAACATTTAAATTTATCTTTTCTGCTTTCAGAAAAACAAGCTGAATGTTAAGAGAAGAAAAGCAATTCACTCATAGCACACTGACTCTGCAAATTGCTTCACTGTGGGCATGTTGAGGAAGCTGTGAAACTATTTTAGATTGTTATAGTTAACAATACCTAACAGCAGAGGTCAGCCTTGCAGCAAAAATGACTTTTTTACATTGTGCTTATAAAAAATTACACAGTATCCTGTTGTTACTGGAGTCTTCCACATAGTGAAGTCACCAGCGCTGCACAACAGCGGTGAGGCCAAGAGTACCTGTGCGAGTGAGGGAGCTGCTCTTGGCGGCGGTGGCAGCAGACGGTTCGTTCCTCTGGGGCATGCCTTCCAGCAGGTTGTGCAGACTGCGGAAGCTGCCTGTCAGATTGCTCAGGAGGCTCTCCTTCCTGGGGCTGTCCTTGGCTGGCAGGCCCGAGTGGCTCACATGGGCGGGTGAGTCAGCTGCTGTGTCACCGCTGGTGTAGCTCAGCGACTGGTATGGATGGGAGCCCTGGGTATGAGAAATGCACAGATTACTGAGAGGAGGTCATGTTCACACCATAACACCGCCTGTGGCTTTTTATATTCGATAGATGAGTGGGATACAAAGCGACTGCCACAATCCATTATGGGAACAGTCCAGAGCTGAGGTAATTTTTTTTTTTTTATTATTATTTAAAGAGCTGAATAAACTTGACAGGCCCTGAGTTGGTATAAACAAACACGTTACAGTTTGACTTGGCAGTGAGGAAAATCTCTGCTTTCTATTCAAATGTCACTCCTGATCTCTTCTGGCTCTCCTACAGTGGCATCACCTTCACACCTTCCTTTAACATGCTTCACAACAGTCACATAACCGGCATCTTCCAGGGCTGTAACTACTGACAGCTTTCATAATTGATGAATTTTTTTTTCTTGTGTAATCCATTTGGTCTACAAAGTGTCAAAAAAACACTTTCTCAAAAGTAAAAAGTAGCCAATTAACTGCCTGTCAACTGACTGACTAATTAATCAAGTAATTGTTTCAACTATACTGTTGTCTGCTTGAGACAAGTGTTGTTCCTGAGCTTTAATGATGGTAAAGGTGCATTTACAAAACAAGCACATATCATCTCTTTGCCTCTGATGACCAAACGTTTTATTATCATCATAGGGGGACAAGTCAAGCAATCAGTGCTAACACCTCCCTCTTGCCATGAAGTTTATCTAAATTAAAAACATAATCAAGCTATGACTACACTGAAGGACTACACATGTACTGGTAACCACTTGTATTTTAATGTTTGCTGACATTTTATTGACAAGAAGCTAAGATAATATCTGCCATCAGTAATACAAGTTAAGGTATTGCAGCTCTAGCAATGTATACGCATATTTATATGTTGCATTGATTAGGTATACTTGTACAGTCAGATGCAACAAAATATGGACTTCCAACAGGTAACTCAGCCACAAGTATACACCGCATCTATGAATTGTACCTTTATCCTGAGCGCAGACTCATTGTGTGTGTGGGACTTGGACAGTTTCCTCATGATCTCCACTCCGCTGACAGGACCAGAGTTAGCTTCTTTTGGCGGGGGACGACTGCATGCTCCCTCCAGCAGCATGGTGTGTTCACTCACTGTGGCTTCACAAGAATTACATAAAATAAAACTCCAAGAAGAACCATGGTACTGCTGCAAAAGTCAAATCTGAACATGCATGTTAAACATACCAACTAAATGTCCTTACTGCCAATAAGTGACAGTCTATCTATTTCTGCACCAACACGGAGAAGTAAAGGTTAGGAGTTTCACAGCCCATCTGCGCTAACAGATGGGTGGGTCAAAAAATTATTAACATACTGAAAGCTGTAAGTTCCCACCTGCGTCAAATTCAAATTCAGCTCCATCGGCGCTGGTGTCACTCTGCAGTGCAGCCCCGTTGTCCAGGCCCAAGAGGGTCTCGCCCAGGCTCTGCTGAGGCTCTTTGGGTTTGGTGAGCTGGTTGGGCCTCATCAGACTAATAGCCTTGAAGCCCTGAGTTACCACGATGAATTTCATCCATTGTCTGGCCAAAGCGACCAGACCTTTCTTTAGAGTCACAAGTGCTGGAACGCCATCATTCTGGGATGAGAAGGAGATGAAGGTAGAGTTGGATTGGAGCCATTGGTAAGGGATTAATTAAAATAGTGACAGGAAGCCAAGAGCACATTGGAAATAAAACTTAAATTTGCTGTCCAAATGAGGCCAGATAACATCTATTATACTAGTCATCTAAATATGACTTTCCTGAAACTGATGCAGTGTAAAAGAAAAGAGAGAGAAGATCAGACGCCCTGCACTGACCATGGTAGCCTCCTCGATGACAGAGTAGTCTGCCTGCTGCAGGTAACGATGAAGAATGTTACAAAGCATACAGGAGGGATTCTCGTACAGGTAGCGGGCTCGTTTAGTCACACGGTTGTACTTGCTGCGGATTGGAATGTGGATGCTTTTTTTCTGTTGAGAAATAGCACAAAAAAAAAAAAACTGTTACATTCTTCATCTGTGATCATTAGTTTGTGTCTCTGGATGATGTGCTGACCTCCAGTGCCTCTGTCATGATGCAGCCCATAACAGCACACACTCGCAGCGTGCCCTCCATGTCCAGTTTGCGCAGAGAAGATTTGAGTTGGTCGATGGGAACCAACCAAGCTCCTATGGCAGGCGTGGCTGTGCTGAGCAGATTCAATTGCCTGTAAACACAGAAGAGAAGGAGAAGAACTTTTATAACCTCATAACTAAACTTGTTTAAACTTCTGTTTTTCTCTTATTGCAAAAAATATGTAAATAGGTGTAACAGACGTGTATAAATGTCAACAGCTGTTGCTGTGTTTTTTCTCACAGTGATTATTAAGGAGTTGATTTTTGCTGCTTTATTCTCACTTGCAGACACCAGGTACATAATGCTCCAGGTTTGTTGAGTTATGAATTCAGAAGTCACAAACCTGCCAGGTTTGATCAGTTTGATGACCTTTGGGGCTGACAGGTCTGCATCAGCAACAAAGCTGACAGCAGCTGACAACTGTTGCCGAGGGCACAAGAGCCAGATCCCTCCTAAAAAAAGCTCTATCCAACCAATATTATCGTACCTATCACACTGTACTGCCTTCACACTGCTAATGCTGAGAGTCTATTGAGCTCACAGTTAACTTAGCCAGAGGACGGTGAAATGTGTTTTTTCTTTCAGAGCTGAAAGGAAAATTTTGCTGCATTTCAACCACAATTTCTAAAAAAAGGGTAGATCTCTATGCACTTCGCTGTGATGACTGTTACACAAGGTTATAGTCTGTGCTTACTGAGAGTAAAAGACAAGCAATGGCAATGACTGAAACCTTGTTTGTAAAGGTGTAGTACACTTGAGCAACTTGAAAGGAATTTCCTATGACCTAACAATTGACTTTTTGTATAGTTTAGGAACTAGTCCCAGTTTTACTGTGTTTTGGTGACAAAGCGTTTGTAAAAATGTCCACATGTATCAGTGGAGTTCTACCTGGAAATGGCCTGCGAAGGTGAGCGCACATTAGTCGGAGCAGCGAAACTGAACCAGATCTCCTTGATGGTAAGCTTCATGCTGCTAGAGTCAGGAGGCGGGGGCATGAGGGGCAGGTCTTTCTTCAGGTCGTCTGACTCCACCCCTTCATCCTACAGAGCACATGACAGAAGGCTTTAACAGGTGGATGAGACCAGCTGGTGGGAATGAGTTCCAGTGTCGCAGGAGGTACAACTCATCACTTTCAGTCTGACTGCAGCTCTGATTGGCCATCGTGACTAATTTTCCAGATCAGAGCGAAAATCTCTTCTGTTCGGTGACTGCAATCTCTTTCTCCTTTACCTCATCAGGCTCGATGTGATTAATTTTGATTTCGTGTAATTTTTTATACAAATCTGAACTATTGATTAATCATTTCTTATGCAAGCGACACAATTACTTAGATCTAAATCCGAGACTTAATATAGGCAGTCACATTTACAATTGAAAACGACAGGAACACAGAGAAGAGGGAAAAGGCAAGCAAGCAATAAAAAGATCAATATCGTGAAATTTTAACATGAGACTTGTCGCACACAAACATTTTGTTTACAACCAGTGCAGCAGTGCTTTGATTCTCTGATACCAACATCACATCCACCTGCACTTTCTGTGTTATTGACAAGCCTGTGGAATTGTCCTCAGCTAAGTTTAAACACAGTAAGCTAACAGAGTGAATGATGATGAAGTCTTTGCATAAGTGACAGTGTGATGTTACAGTGAGAAGAGCTAAGTAGACCTTCACAAGTTCGCCAGACTCACTGAACAAAAGATGATGTGTAACTCAATTCAGCAAAAGACTTGAATGCTATAATAAAAACTCAGACATCATGCTTTGGATGGAGTAAAAAGCCAATTTGATGTAGTTTTATGAATGTGAGTAAAATAAACCTGCATGTTATTAGCAGCATCAGCGGCAGCAACTCTCTGTACGTCACCTGGTCGTCTGAGTCAGAGTGCTCATTGACATCAGAGGCGGGGCTGATAGTATCATTCGGTAGGTTGTCATCGGAGACGTCAGTGCTGTAGCCGCTACCCGTCTGAGAGCCTGTTGAGCCATTGGACTTGGACATACCTGTCTTCCCCCCGGTATCTGAGCGGCCCATCACACCAAACGCATTGTAAAGAATGGCTCCTGACTGACGGCCTCCTGTAACACGAAGTTTAACACATGAACAGATCTCTTCACGAATTGCCTGCATCCCTCTTGAAACGAGATATTTTTGATGTTTTTTTATAACCTTAGGTCTGAATGTAAGAACGACTCTGACTCTGATTTTTTACCTTTAACTGTGAGATTCTCAATGCCACATTCAAACATGATCCAGCCCCATTTCTCAAGAGACGCCATGGAGCGACCGAGATCCCCCGCTGCAGTCTGGGCATCGGTTTCATCAACCATTGAAAACTCCTCCATTTCCTCCAGGCCAAACAGCACTTTGGACTTCTCGAAAGGGATCGCTGTGATGGCACATGTGCCAATGTCGGCTACAGAGAAGGAAAAAAAAAAGCAACTGTTTCTACACTGTATTGTAGTTTTAAAAACTGAGGCAGAAAATTGATTGAAGAGAACAAAAAAATCTGGAAAAAGTATCTACAAAAAGTCAAAGGGTCTGAATACTTTTGCTTGGCACTGGAGGTCAAGTAAGGGCGCCTTTGCACACTGTCTGGGGACAACTCGCACAGCATATTAACAAAGAGGCTGTGGGTCGTGTAAAAGGTCAGTGAACCACTTCAAAAAGCGGCACAAGGGATCAAACTGGGCTGTCTTCCTTCTGAACTGACCTGTGGAGTCAAGGCCTCGCAGCTGGCTGTGGATACGGTGGATGTTGAGTCTGGCAGCGATCTCTTTGCCTTTCTCGATGCCGGCATTGGATCGCAACGAACCAGAGGACTGAGGCTGCATCTTGGTGGCAGAGGCGTACTTCTCCAACATTACTGATGGTCGGCCATGTTCTGTGGTGTTAGGCGTCTCCTCTACAATACCCCTGAAGAGAGCGGGACGAAAATGTGTTTTCACTTTAGCTTGGCTGTTGTTGTCAAGTCAGATAAATAGAATTTGTTGATTTTATGTAAAATCTGAAGGAATAATTCTAAAATTCACAAAGATGACTATCCTAACAAATTGGTTTCAAGGCAAAAATAAAAAAGACATAAAAACAACCTAACTTGAACGTGACAGAAGGCATTTAAAGCGTTTAAACAGCTTTTCCGCCCTCAGCACGTATACACAATATGCTGGAAAAGCTGAGTCATTGTTCGCACACAAACACACACATACACTGAGAGGATAAGTAGGCAAGGCATTACCTGTTCATTCTGAACTGGGTGGCAATCCTGTCGAAGCACAGCGCCACAAGAGACACATGTGTGACGCATTTATTGGAGCAAGACGGTGACCCCTCCTCTACAGATGCCTGCAGGAGACAAAGGTTCACCTGCAGGAAAGGAAAACAAAAAGACAAAAACAAAAACAGTCAGCTTAACCCAACTAAATTGAACCCCACTGTGCTGTAAAATACTGTTTATCAAAAAAAGAAAAAAAACTGATGCTGTGGACAGAAATAAAAGCAATGCCCACAAGAAGCTCTTAGAAAGACAAATTATCGCTCCACAGGGAACAAAACATTAATAAACAGATTAGTCCCACTGTGTGTGTGAGGCTATTTTCACCAAAATATAAGGTTTTTTTGGTAGTTTTCTCTATGAAGATATAAACAGAACAAAAGATAAATCAATACTGTAATAGTATCAAAATGTACTTGTGTCCAGTTGTTTAAACAGACTTTGATTTCCGTGCAGTAAAATAAAAAAGGTCCCTAAAGAAGAATGTGAATGATTCTGAAGGCTTAGGCTATAATTCACAGGTATGTGGCTTAATAAGTTGACTCACTATCATTATTCTACAGCAAAACTAAGAGCATTGCAAATTTATTTTTCCAATTTGAAGTGATCTACAGTAACCCTCATGGTTCTGTGCCGGCTCTTGAACTCCTCTTAGTCAGAGTGCAGATGGAGGAACACTGCTGGCCTCTCATTATTCGGGGTCACGGCTCTCACCTTAGGGATGGACACGTTGGCTTGAAGGCCCTTGATTTTCACATTATCCGGTTTGACAGACAGGTCTGTCTGGCCATGGGACATGTTGATGGAGCCAGGGGTCGTGCCCTCCGTCTTGGACAGCTTGTGCTCCTGCTTGACTGTTTGGCTCTGTGCGGATCCAGATCCAAAACAGAGGGACATCGGTTAGAATGGAACAAGGCTAATTTTTAACTTGGAAGAACAAAACATTAAGAGCAGAATCAAATTTGACACAAGAGTTACAGCTTTACGCAGACTATTATTACTATTATTAGATGTAATTTAAATTATCAAAAACATCCAAGATGATGAAAAATATGTTGTACTCACGGACTCAGTGACTGTGGACTTGCTGATTTGATAGGCTTCATTAAGAACTTTCCCATGCAGGTCATCTAAAATGGCTGCAGGATGACGGATGCTGGCAAAATGGACCATGGATTCAATGTACCTAAAGGAAATGAAACAGACAGAGAGTTGTAATGAAGAAATAAATATAAAGAAAGCAACTTACAAGGTTTTTTTTTTTTATTTAGTTTGAACTCGTAAAACAAAAAAAGACTTCTCAGTCCCAAACTGTTTCGGCATCATAAGAGCTGATTCAAATGTAAAGATGACATTTCCTATGTGTATGTCTATTTAACCTTCTAGCTACAGTTTAGCCATGACCGAGCTACACTAGCCAAAAGCCAAGTGCTTGTAAGAACGATGAAACTCAGCACTGTTAGCCTTTGGTAAATTAAAAGATTCAGACTGGCAGATAACCCAGAGCTAGGCCAGACTCTGAAGCAGTGTCAGCTGAATTTTAGATCCAAGATGCAGTGTGCAAAGGGATTAAATTGGCTTAAGGTCAAATCTTAGCTTCAGGCTAAAAATAACCCTTATCTAAGGATGTGTAGTGTGAGAAAAACGTAAGGTCAGCCAAGTTCGTTCATTTTTTCCTATGAGCTTTTGCAAACTGAGATTAAAAACCTATTTCGAAGGAAGACGTAGTCAATAAAGCGGCAGGACGAGCAGACCAAAAGCAAACAACGCAGAGATATCATAAAAAACACGACATGAAAGACAGTCGATACCTGTCCAGTGATTCAGCCACCAGGGGTGTGAGCACCACATTGATGGCTCCCTTCACCTCCACGATGGCAGTGGTCCTGGTCTGAGCTAAGGGCTGCTCCAAAGACCAGTCATCAGTCGTTGTGTCCTCATCAGTGTTCTCCATGGCCCTCTTGTCCAGTGGGGTGTATGGAGTACTGGGGAGGAACACAGAGACAATCATGCAGTATATATACATAATACAAAACACAGCACTGGTCGCTCTTTAAATGGATGGTCTGAAGCAATAGTTGATTAGTGTATTGAGATATACAAAACCAGACAGCAAGGGGCTTAATTACCTGTTGTTGTCTCCCATCAGCTGGACTCCTCTGTCTAGCAGAGAGCTGGCTGAGAGGCCCTGCTTTATCACCTGTGACAAAAAAAAGTTACACTTTCAAACACGTAGCACTTCATCATTTTAACAACCTATACATGGATAAAATTTAATTTCAAACAGATGGGGCCAAGTTACAAGCAGACAAAGACAGACCTTGAAGCTGGGGACAGAGAGCTGGTCGAAGGAGGCGGAGCTCTCCTCGCTGGTTGGTGTATCCAAGTCAAGGGGGCGATGCAGAGAGGACTTTGAGGTCCTCTTATTGGTGGGCTGTTTAACAGACCAATTTGACACCTGGAAAAGTTAAAGTTAGGAGAGTTTTAATTGAACAAAATAGTAATTTAAGAGAAAATAAACCTGATAGAAAGAAAAACAGTACTTGCTTCAATCACTGATGGACTCCATGGATTATCTAACTTTACCTGGTAGTGGGCTAGGTAGCTTTGGTAGCACGCCATGACGTGAGGCTGGCGTGTCACAGGGCCGGGTTCAGCTGTCTTCTCTGCCTCCACAGAACTCTCCTCCTCCATGGCCAGAGCCGAGACAAAGGAGGCCTGGGACGTGTGGCTGGGCAGGGGCTGAGGTGGCAGCGGTGGCAGCGTTGGGGGCTGGGGCAGGGGGCGAGGCTCAGTGATCAACTCCCCGTTAAGAACGTAGGTGAGAGGACCCTCAACACTGTGGTAGATGGAGCTGCGGCTGTAAGGAGGCCAAAACAGTAACACATGGGTATCAAATAAAAATGTCAAAGCGTGAATAAAACAAATAAGAGTCAAAAACTCATAAAATAAGCATGGATGCTTTTGCGGCAAATGTCCTTTTGTTGCACTGGAATGTTACTTGAGTTTTAGTATTTACACAACATATTTCAGCAGCATTGATGTCAAAGATGTCAACACTGACCACCTGTTGAACGGGATGCCTGCCAGAAAATCTTTTCTATCTCTTTCTTGTTTTTAGTTTTGTGTTCTTGAATTTAGCCTCATGTTTCCATGAGCTTATGCCTTTTGAAACCTTTCATTAGACTGAATTGATTAGCTGTGTTTGTGCAGGGGCTGTATCAATCAAAAAGCGAGCTAGAATCAATGTGAGAGCATTTTGGGTGGTTGCAGAACAAGACTGAAATCCAATTTGCAAAACATAACCGCAGTAAGTGGCTGCCCATGGCCCAAACATCTCATTTGCTACAACCTGTCTCGATCACATCCGTCCCTGCATGACCGGATCAAAGTCAGAAATGAAAGTTACAATGTATCTGGCTTTGAGGAAGGTTGCTAAGTACAATAAAATGGAAAAACTTATAAGGAATCAAACATATAAATGTCTAAGGACTGTTAATGTATTTCTTTTATACTGTGCTTACACGTATTAAGACATTGTACCACTGCTGTGAAAATGTTATCAAATATTCACTTCTTTACTACCTTTTTTGATTCCAATTTTCAGTAGTTGTCATGTACAAGCTAAGAATGAAAGGCCCTGAATTTATAGTAATTCATCAGTTTTTGTTTCCACGAGGCAAAAGTTGTCTATATTATTAATATATTACTTCAGCTACCATGAAACTTGGATAGAGAAAACATAGATTCTATTGCTCTAATAAAAAGGACTTTGAATAAAGGGAATATGCTCTGTAAAATCTTGACATTGGGATTTCTCTTTGTCACTATGATAATAGAATTATAATTTCAGAGTCATTCCTAAAAGCCCACCGACATATTGGAGACACTTGATAAAAAAAAACAAATTACTGCATTTAACACAATCTGAAAATGTAAATCAGAAATCCCTCAGAAAAACCCCTCTAACAATATTTAAAAGGGTAACACTTCAAGCAATCTGGCAAGGTCAGAACTTGCAAGATGGGTCATTAATTCATCTGTTCTTACAGATGAGAAATGAGAGAGTCTTTGATGTTACTGAGAGCTGTGAGCTGTCTAGACTCTACCATCACCCTAATCCCGTTCTTAACCTTGTACTTGATCTGAACATCAACCCAGTCTGCTCTCAAATTTTCAAACTCTTTCACTTTGGGAACTTTTGTGAGTTACACTGAAGCTGAGCTCCGCTTGCAGAATATTCCACGCTCCATTTTCTAAATTACATCGTCGCCTAAGCTGACCTGTAGTTCTCCATGTGATACGGTGGCTGCTGTGGCTGCTGCATCTGCTGCCTCCTCTTCTTCTTGCGCCCCGGGTACGTTCCTGGACCCTCATCGGCGCTGCTGATTGGCTCAAAGTCTTCTGCGGCAGAAAAGTAGGCCTCGCTGTCGGCCACAGACATGCTAGAGTCTGCAGAGCGGTACTGATGGAAGGTGTTGGAGTCCGCTGAAGGGGTGAAGGGAAATGAGCCGTAGCTCCTGCGCTGGCGTGGCGAGTCCAGGACATTTTCATCGCTGCGGGAAACTTCGCTGCTAAACTGGACGCCTCCGGACAGAACTGGTGGCGGCTTGTCAGTAAAGACGGCAGCTGATAGGCTCTTGGTGCTGCCCAGTCGACCTGAGTGCACAGAGGACTGGCGCTTGAGGGGGGAGCAGAGGGGTGAGCGCACTGATGAGCGATCCTGGGAGCTGTTGGGTGAGACAGGGGACACTTCTGGAACCTCCCCCAGGGTGCTGCACAGAAAGAAAAACAAATAAGTAACTTTAACCACGCTGATATATCAAAATTCATCGCATTTATAACATTAAACACAGTATTTAGACAACAGTCCAAACTAGGTTTATCATTTTTTACTTTACTCACTCAGCGGGGCTTTTGCCGTTCATGGGGAACATGCGTTCCTCGGTGCTTGGCGAGGGTGAGTCCCTTTCTCCTGCCAGCAGGGGCAACGCAGCACTGGAGGAACTATTTTCTTCAGAGGACGAGGCGGAGCTGTGTGAGCGTTGGGGCACCTGGAGACTGAGATGTTGCTGACCACGCCTCTCAGGCAGCTCAGGTGGCAAACATGGCGAGTGTGTGTCCGTCTTCAGGCCTACGACTCTCCCTGAGACAACATATACTTGGTTTATTCCTTGCATATTTTGTGCTCCTTGCATGAATTCTTTATCATAAAAAGGGAGCAGGTCACTGATAATGCAAGAGGATGATGATAAAAAGCTAAATACACTACCAAATATTACAATAAACTCAAAACACTCTCAAGGAAAGAACTCTTAGTTAAACAAAGACCTGCGTTCTTTCTCCCAGGGGTCCCTGTAAGGGAAGAGGCACTGCTGTTTCTGTCACAAATTAAACAATGTGAATTCTAGCTATTCTAAATTTTGCCTGGGATCCAAAAAAGAGACCCTCAGGCAACTCTGGGGGATATCAGGAAATTTGCGTTCAATCTTTTCAAATCCATACCATCCACTTTGGGTGTTTCCTTAGTGATGATCCATTCCCCTGGCTGTAGCAAAGACTGGCCATAAGACATGTCTGACTCATTGCTGGAAGAGGAAAACGCAGACGAGGAGGAGGGTGTCAGCTCCTCAAGCTTAAAGAAGTCCAGGCCCATGTTGGTGCCTCCGAAGAACCTGCAGCCTCCGAGGCAGCCACAGCGGTTCCTGCTGCGCTTGTTGCGGATTCCAGGATCTTCTGGCCACAGGAACCAGAGTCTGAGGAGAAGGGGATGAAAGGAGAGACCGCAGAGGATGAAGAGGAAGAATGGGGATGGCAAAGGTCACTAGAGTTGCTGTACGTTAGTAAGTTTTAGTCCCATTTTTCCCGCATGGCTATCAAGGTCAAGCATTGGTCAGCTTTTTTTAGTAATGGATAATTATTTACCATTAAGCCATCAAAACTTTGCTCTGCTTTTGCATACACTCCCAGAAACACGAACATTTAAACTATAGCTTTCCTCATAGGTCTTTAAGATTATTTATTTTATCATTTATCAAAAGTAATTAGACAAAAAATGTCCAATTACAAGCTGTGTGCATATGTAGTGATTAACGTTACCTGCAAACCTTTCATGAGATTTTGAATCATAACGTTGAATCAATTATCACAGTAGCTGGCAAATCTACCAGCTGATTATCACATCATGAGAGGGATGACAGTGAAGGACAGAAAAAGTATCCCCTCAGCTTGTTTACAATGATCTACAGTACATTACGTGCCGAACATCTCATATCTGTTCCAGTGACTCATCATACAGAGGTGTGACATAGCAAATGAGTCATTTCCACTTTGAGAAGAAGTTTCAGTGTCAACTTTTTTTTTTTTTTATAAACAGTGTTTAACATTACGAGGGTCCCTTGAAACTAAAAGCTGCTGATCGCTGTAAGCAAATTTCCAAATGAAGTAAAGATAAAAAAAAAGTAGCCCATGATATTAAACGATAATACACCAGCAATGCCACAAAGCTGAAAAGGTGTTTTAGGGTAGC
Source organism: Acanthurus tractus (assembly GCA_029783725.1). Lineage (NCBI taxonomy): Eukaryota > Metazoa > Chordata > Actinopteri > Acanthuriformes > Acanthuridae > Acanthurus > Acanthurus tractus. The sequence continues at coordinate 19,447,436 of JAQNCA010000007.1, forward strand.
TGGGGGACAAATAGAGGAATGTTAACCTCCCACACACACACGCGCAACATGAGGAGTGCTTGGAAAAGTAAATAACATATGACACTCTGTGTTTCTCTACCTTTTGGTCTGAGCATCATGTAGCTCCAGAAAATGCCTCTGGACTTCACATTTGGCTGGGTGGTCAGCGGCCAGGGCGATGTCTGCCGTGATGAGGTTAAGGTTGACTGAACCCGCCTCCAGCCAGACGGAGCGTCGCAGCAAAGGGGGCTGACCGAGACCCAGCGGCTGACCTGGACCTTGACTCTGCCCTGCCGGCTGCAGCCTGGTCGCCTCGCTGTGCTGCTGCTGCTGTTCGATGTACTGCCTGATGTTTACGTCCTGCACCACGGCGCTGATGCCCTCTCCCACTGCCTGGTTGTGTAAATTGCAGTTGGCTACGCGAATGATAGACGTCTGGGGAGTTAAAAAAAAAAAAAAAAAAAAAAGAGGACAATGGAGGATCTTTACACAAACACAGAAAGGGTTAACTCCTTTAAAATAGAGAGCTTTGATTAAAATCCAGCACATGAATGACTGTTGCAAATGACCTTAATGTTGGCAGCACAGCCATGCTCCACAATGAACAGGTCGACGCCGTCCATTGCCAGTCGGGTCATGGTGTACTTCAGCTCCTCAGATGTGCGGCAGTGACCTGGCAGGCAGCTCATCTGAAAGACACCCATCATTTAGTTTCAAAAACTTTTCGGTGCTCGCAAGGAAAACCGTCTCCAATTTAGGGTGTCTGCGCTTTACATACCGCTGCATAGCCTTTAGCCACAGCTGCTCAGTCGCAGGAAACTAATAAGGCTCTCAGGCAGAGTTTTTTAAAAAATATCCTTGTTAGTATTCCCATACAAACAAGCCATTTTGTGAAACAGAGCTGCCTTTTCATTTTCTCTTCATACATCTTGGTTTTTTTTTTGGTATGTATGCTATATATGGCCGCTGTGAGAAGATCAAGAGCTTTGTTTTGGAAGCTGTAGTTCAAATTCAGTTCATGTTTAAAAGTTTGGTTCATGAGTCATGCATCATTAGTGAAAGTTTCTCAGTGGTCTCTTTTTATCTGATGCCATTTGCACACTTCCTTTCCTTTCCTTTTGTACTGGACAGTTCGAACCAACATTCAAATCTCACCAAATAAAGATGCCTTCAGCCATAATGAGCTAATTAAGCAGCTTCAAATGTGGGATTCAGACACACACAGCTGCCAGCGAGTTCAAACCAACGCGAGACAGCTTTGGCGAAGAAAATGTGACAAATGAGGCTCAGACCTTGTGCCTCGTCTCATTCTATACTGCCTGTTTGTACCTTTGCATCGCAAATGCGACGATCAACGCCGTGCTGGCAGATGACAGAGGGCTTGGGTTGTTCTAGCTGGAACTCTCGGGATACGCCATGGAAAAGGAAGGTCTCACCCCATTCTATCATACTGGCAACCTAATAAACAGATTAACAGACACGTTAGTGCTATACACCATCAAAAATACCTTTAGTGTAATTTATTGAAAATGCATTTCATAAAACAAGAGAAAAACTGGTCATCGTGGATGTGGACAAAGCACAAGGAAGATCTTAAAACATAATGCAATCTTATATAAAACCCTCAAGTTGTTGCAGGACGTTATTTTTTATGAAATATAGTCGACAGGTGGTTTTAGCAAACAAGTCTTAGAAAACAAGATTAGAAAAGAACTTTCACAGTCACACACGCCCGCTCAGCTGACCTCAAGATCCAAGACATTATTATAATCTCAGGCTGAAAACATGCATTCCTTCCACATTCCAAACCACTCTGTTGCATTAGCCAATTTAGGACACACACACACCTGTGGAACAGTGACCCTGCCGGTGAGCCCCCCAGCCTGCATGTCGATGAGCCAGGCGTACTCCAGCGTGTCACTGCCCAGAGGGAGACCCTGAGCAGAGAACATGGCATGGGCCCTCATCTGCAGGCCGGACAGACTTAGATGGCCGTCCCTCAACACGGCATCCGCTGTGGGACGCTGCGGGTGAAACAGCAGAGTGACACAAACACAACTATGTTTAACGTCACATCACCGGGTACAAACACAGAAACTTAACATCATATCGGCAATTTCAGCATCTACTGAGCTGGAATTCATTCTTCAACATTTCCTTGCACATTCCGTACAAAAGAGCGTGTTGTCTTTTGCTAGAGATGAGGGAAACATATTCTTAGTCAGGGATTAGAGAAAGGTATTCACTTTGAGCAGCAAAATAGGATCCAACTCACAGCTAAAGCTTAGAATTTCTGTATGGTTATACAATCAGCAGGTGCTTATGCAAACATGTGGCTTGTGAAACGCATGTTTTATATTACACAACACTCAGCCGCAAGCTTTATTCAGGGTGTTTTCTAAAGACTGAGTCATCCCCCAACTTTCTAGGTTCAAGAGTTTTGCTATAATGACGTCACTTCTGCAACATTTGAATGCATAATCTATTAAAATACAGGTTCAAGGTCTCATACTTCAGCCATTTTAAGACAGCTTTCCTAACTAGCAACCTTTTTCCTTAAATTGCAATAAATTACATGTGTAATTGACATCACAATTAAAACAGATCAGAAATATTTTTCTCTCTCTCTCTGTTCATATTTAAAAATAGAGTCCCATAGTGGTGCACTGGAAGGGTCTGGCCTTTTGTACTCTGTATGAAAAAGCCCAACTCTACAGCAGGATAAAACATGCTAACATGCTGGTAATAAAGCTGTTTTGGTCTCTGTGGCTAATTTTTCTATTTACAGATAAGATGCAGTCCTATCAAACAACTGCACTGTACTGAGCCAGAAGAAAAAAGCACATCACATCAGGCACACGTGGAGCTGTGCTTCAGACCTGGTAGTTGTCACTGACGAAGATGTGGATCGGAGACAGGAGCAGCTGAAGCATTGTCTCCTTGTAACCCTTTTTCATCTCAAAACACAGACGCTCCAAGAAGCCGGATGGACCTTCGGGACCCTCGCTGCTGCAGTGCTGGAAGCATCAAGCAAAGTAAGAGAACATGTGGACTTATGCATCAAGCTATTTTAATAAACAGAAACACACATCAACTCAAAGTATGGCTGGTGGGTTTTTAAAAAAAAAAAAAAAAAAAAAATTCAAGGGTATATAAAGTTGACACATATCTATACATTTTGCTTGAATATTCACTGTGTACTTTCTGTCTAAAGCCTGCAAATGTATTGCTCACTTTTTATTTTATCTGGCTATTTTATTAGCACACTGTACTGATATAATTAAGATCAACAAATACAGATCAAATTACAAATGTCTCATCCTTTGTTTCCATGTTACCATGCACATCTTTAATCATTTTTTTCCTTAAATCAGTCCAATCCACTGAACTCCTGGCAGTCATCTGCTTTACCATGGGCAGTCGGCCGTGGACTTTGTAGAGGTTGATGAACACGGTGATGTCCCAGGGGCGCAGGTCCAAGGGGTGGATGTTAGAGCTTCCCTTCTGCTCACTGTCTTCCATTCCCAAAGGAGACCAACCAAGGCCCGACGAGGTGGAGGTGGACAACACAGGGCTAGACACTGCCTCCTCAAAGTCTGTGTACATGTCATCCTCACCAAAATAGTTTTCCTGCAGAGAAAGATGGAGGAAGTTTGAAAAAATTAAACTATTTAATATAATGTAGACTTTTAGATGACTTGGCACACAAGAGCACTCTTAATTGTTTCATTACCACCCAAAGTCTAGAATGCTGGCAATAAAACTGAACTTTCAAATGGACTGAATGCAAAACAGTGTCGCTTACATTGAGAACTTTATTAGAAAATGACTCAAAGATTTACACACCTTGATGGAGATCAATGCTCGGAGCAAAGGCCCGTAAAGGATGATTTGAGAATCTGGAGACATTTCCATCTCCACATGAAGTCTGTCAGGGGGGAGCTCCGAGGGGTCAGTGGACACCCGGCTGTGGGCAGCTGAAGCAGACGTGGATGTGTAGCGTGGTGGGGCATTGTGGGGTACTGAGCTGTATTCTGGTGGCCGCAGAGCTGACAGCATGGATTCTTCCATCTCAGATACTTCAAACGCAACATCACAGGCAGGTTAGATAACAGCATATGAAAGCATCGGGGCAAGACTTAGGTAAAGATACTGTAATTTATTTACACTATCAACAGCCCCGAACAAACAACACAGAACCGATTCGAAAGCAGTGAACTTACACGACTGTTTGAGTTGCTCATCGGCCTTCTGGGGATAAATGGGGTGCCAGGTGTAGTCAATGATGAGCAAGAAGTTTGGCACACTCCAGCAATCCACCCAGCCAGCTCTGATGGAGGGAAGAAAAACATGTACACTCAGTGCACAGTCATAAGGCTGAGTTTATCATCGTTTCAAGTGTATTTTCCACTTCATCATTCGCTTTATGAACTGAAGCTCGAGGACATACAGTGGAGGAGAAGAGACGGCAAATGGGTCGCGCCTGATTTCTCTTCAGCACCGAGCGCACTGGTCCAGACAGAATTCGATCGTAACCTCCTGGGGGGTAAGTGGGTCTCTCGCAGTGCTACACCAGTATAGTCTGGCTCTGGTCTATACATAATAAATGATCTAGGCGCTGAGTTATTATGTACAGAGTGCACGGTGCATGTGCTACCAAGCTAGTAAAGGTTCTCCCGCAGCTCTTTTAACCTTCGCTGACCTTTGGGGTGGTGCTAATAAGGTGGAAACAGACACTGCTTTGGAACATGCTTCACCGGGGATGAAGGCTAAGATGAATTAAGAATACTTCTAGACATAATATAGACGAGATGAACAAGCTATTACATATCACCTAAAACCAACAGAAACAGCTATTATACACTTCATTTCTTAGTCTTTTGAGCAAAGACTAAAAAGTGAAGTTGAGCAGCACATTTACTTAAAATCATCACCTACTACCTTGGCAACGTGTCTTTTCTGACTAGCACTGATGTGAGTAAGTGTTACAACAGTGAATCATCCTCCTCTTTGCTAACACACTCACTTTTTGCCCACGATAAGAGTAAAGTAATTCCCAGGTATAACTCACTCTGCGTGGGTGATGTTCCTCCAGCGGGACTTGGCAGGTTTGGGAGGGGGAGCGCCTTGGTTCTCCCCCGGCATGAACATGTCCTGGGGCAGCTTTACATTCTGGTAGTCTTTGGCCAAGGTGAGGAGGGGGTAGCGGCTTGGGTGGCACTCGGGCAGGGACAGTCGCATGTCTGTATCCTCCGCCTGAGGAGGACAAAGCGCATATCCGTGTAATCGCCCACACATTTATAGATGGCTGGTAAAGTATTCTACTCAGAAGAAACCACTGAACCTCAAAAAAGGGATAACATCAATATGAAAATAAGCGATATGTGTAACCATGCACTCACAAGACAATTATCTTTTATTACAGGTTCACTCAAATGAAAGAATAGACATCTATTTTCAAAACAAACAGTGCTCATTTAAGGCATGACTTACCTTCAAGCTGAAGCGGGTATGGCAGGTGGTTGGAACAAACTTATTGAAAGGCAAAGTGAAGTCGATATTGAGCGTCTCTCCGCAAGCTGCCAGGTACACTATAGAGGATCGATAATGCAACTGATTAGACTGTCCTGCTCTAAGATTAAGTGGAAAATATACTGTTGAATGTATCATGATTTAATAAAGTCAAAGCACCCTGTCGCATCAGCTTCAAGTGTTAAAGAGGCATTAAGTTATTGATTCCTTTATTGGCTGGATTCTGAGTTTTTGCATTTTCTTGCATTAGTACTGATTCTAATGCTGATAGGCCTGTGAGCCCATCCGGTACACTGCAAAACTGTTAAACTACTGAACCACTTAATTATATCATCATAAAAGATTCTACAGCTGTAAATTCTACATGACATTTTGACGTAGCTTTACTTTTTACAGCAGACATTATTTCTTTTAGTTGGGACAAGTTTCTGTCCTTCACTCCTGTGTGACTTACAACTCAAACACTGTCATCACATTAATGCCAACATAGGCTTTTTTCATGGGCTTTCTTTATATTTAAGGGACAGATACAGTCATCAGCATGAGTCTTTTTCAATCTTCACACTGTTACAGAAGTCTGTTGTAGATATTAGAAGTAGCAAATGAATCACCTGTCTGACCAAACATGTAATTTTCAGTTCTTTGACCTAACACCTCAATTCAATACCACCTGTTTGCAGGTGTAAGTATTAAACTAATCATAAAAATGTCAAAGATAGCTTAGATATTAAATACTTTTTTAAAAATCTCTAGCCTGTATGATTTTGGCTAAACCTTTTCGTCATAACAAAATACATGTCTTGAGTAAAAATATTAATCTAAAATGAATCAGAATGACAGATACTGCATCTATGGTTGTTTGAATGTAGAAGAGCATGTTTCTCACCATTCTCCTGCTGCTTGGTGGAACAGTCAATCCAGTTGTGCTGGTTTGCCGCCCAGATCATCTCAAACTGGTGGAAAAGGATCTTAAACTTCCAAGCATACGGCACAAAGGAGTAGATATCTGGGGCACTGTCACTGGCCCAGTCCTGGATCAAATCTGAAAACATATGCAAAACAGAGTTGAAGTGAAACAATGGAAAGTTTTTCTTTTAGTTTCAGACATTTCACTATTGAAATGCTAAGTGCCAAATGCTAACGATCTGATTGTTTTGATCTGATTTGTCTGATTTGATTCCATCTCTTCACAGGACTCACCAGTGAAGAAGTTTTTCTGGGCGTAGATGAAGTGGTAAGTGGCCTTGTACACCTCAATCTCACACTGCCATGACTGAGGCATGTTCCACACCCGAGGGTAGCTGGCTATGACATGAAACTGAGAAAGCAGGACACAGTTTCATGTCAATGGCAGAGCACATGTATACATTCATTTTGACAAAACATTTGCTCAACTTTCTTTTGCATCTGTCATTTGACTTATCAAACATTCTGTCCAAAAAGTCGACTGAAAAGCCGATTTTTACAACTGGCTTCTACTTACAGCCAGCATCTCAGCCTCCAGAAGAGTCCTGTACTGCATGCTGCTGGTAGTGTCCACATGTAGCAGCTGGCCTTTGATGGTGGGAGAGTAGCCTGAGGGCAGAGAGGAGAGACAGAGAGGCAGCACCATTAATTCTCAAAACTCAAAGCTGAGGCTAAGTTCTTTCAAATACTGTCATTTAACAGAAAAATAAACAAAAAACAGAAAATCTCAGTTTGTTCACATAATACATAGAAACAGAGGAGACCGCTGTCTTAATAACTGAAGTATTATTATTATTATACCGCCAACATTGTCAACACCTTGTCATCACTGCTAAGAATGTCAAAGTTCCCTGAGGTCTGTTATTTCTGGATTTTACTCAAAATCTAATTTCCGATAACTGACCCTCAGTCACATTTAGTTTTGGGCCATTTTGGCTCCGGTGAAAAAGTGTAAACACGATACAGAAATGTCATCATCCGTTAATATAAAACAGCCGAGCACACATCAGCTGCTGGAGCTGACATGTGCCTCTATAAGGAAAAGATCCATCGTTGAACCGGTGAGACACTCCTGCAGCAAATGATTGATGTGCTGACATTTTCGTCCACTCATCTTTGAAACACACACTTACCATTCTCTCCAACTGTCATGGGGATGTTGACTTCCAGGTAAGAGCCTGCACCTACATTCACATGAATTGCATTGGTTTCCTGGCAAAAGGGATAAAGAAAGAGAAAACAGAGATGTCACACGTTCCGTGAAATCATTAGAAAAGCTGACCTACTGCCTGCAAAACAAAAGAGACTAATCCAATCTAAACACAGAAATGTTCAATGGCTGTATAAAAAGGACAATCTCCTCTACTCAGGCAATTTAATGTTTTTATTCAACATGCATTTATGTTGATACGCACTTCGCATTTTCAGCTTTTTGAAAATCTCTTTACTGCTAGAGAATGAAAATTTGAAAAAGCATAAAACATGAACCAATATAAATAGCTAAAACACGGCGAGTCATAAAGACAAAGACGAGGGGAGCTGAAGAAAGAAGATCACACAGGTTGGTAAGATGGAGAGAAAATAGAGAGAGAGAGAAAGAAAGAAAGAAAAAAGAGATTTAAAAAAAGCACACAGTCACCCTGTTTTTGGTAAAAAGCAGATCAATGGTAGCGTCAGCAATGATGTTCATGCGGAGCTCGAAGGCCTGGATCTGCCTGGGCTTCCCTGGCCCGGCAACCTCGGTCACTTTCATGGCCTGGTAGTCTGCCGGCAGGAAGAACTTCCACAGACAGTCCCTGGGAAAAGTGAGAGTTCATGTAAATGCAAGACCATAACTGTAAAGCCCAAGGCCTTCAAAGTTTGAGCTGCAAACTCCCACTTGAGCACAACAGTACTCCTCCTACATCTATTGCATTTGCATCTGAATTGTTATGCCGTTTAAGTTCATGCAAAGGATAACAGATCGGTGCTACAAATTTCAAACTGACTGCCGAGATCAGTCCTGAAAAAACTCACAGAGGTTCTTTAACGGTGCAGTTCTGTCAGGATCTGTGTTTTTAACTAAACTTCATTAAACCACTTATCTGATATCAATAAATGCCACCTTCTATGTGATATATACTACATTGTGGTGAGATTTATTTTAGTAAAGATTTCATGTCAAACTTATTTATTAAAACAGTTGGTGTGTTTGAGCATAATCATTATTCACCTCTGACGATCTGCCCAAGGGCCGTAGTTAAAGTCAGTTCCTTTTCCGCAGACAATGTCCAAACCCCAACATGGAGGCAGATCCTGAAGTTTATCACCTTCGCTGCACGTCTCTGCCTCCTCCCCGCTCTCTTGCTCCACAGGTACCAGACCTGCAAACACACACACACAGTCAAATATTAATTTAAACCTTAGACAACTCAGACAACATTACTGTACAAAATGTTAAGTGTGTATGCAAAGTCTTGAAAAGAGGTCCTTCAACCTCTTACAACTATTTAACTACAACTCTTTCATGCTCATCTAGTAAAATTCCTGGGTTCTGTTTAGATCTTTCTGCTAGCAATCACATGCAGATAGTTGCTTCATAGCAAAATACTATATGCCCAATTATAAACCATTCCTAGATTTATTCTAGAGGGGTTTGATTGCAGCTCTGTTGTTTTTAGATCTTTAGCTTTTTGCAGATCTGTCTGTTTGTGTGTGCTTGATCTGTGTGTGTGTATGCATGAGCTTACCAGGTTCATCCTGGTAGTAGTAGATGTCAACATCATTGGACTGCATGACCACAAAGCCTTCACCCATCAGTCTGGGAGGTCTACATCAGAAATCCACAAAGTCAGAGTTCAGAGGCAAAATGCAGATCCTTTGCAGAGGTTATGAACTCCTTAACTTGTTCTAAATAATTCTAAGTACAGTCACAGCGCGTTAGCGGGTGTCTAAAAGGTACCAAGCTAGTTTTTGGCAAGAAGACTCCCTTGTTTTAAATCTATTTTTTATTGATTTCATAAATGGATCTCACTGGACATTTCAGTAAAGACATGTCAAGGACTTTTTGAGTTTAAATTCACTATTGGCTTCCGCAGAGGCCACAGTTGCCAAGATTTAATTGAAAGTGAAACCTTCATCACTAAGGTTTAACACAACCTGCCCTCCCTGCCATTTCATTCAGGTGAATTGTAGATAATGGTTTCCCAGCTTAAATGCAGCACAGTTAGAGGCAGAGTAAGCAATTTTGAAGAGAGAGTGTTGATATTGAACTCAATCATATAAATGCCACTCTTCAGGTGGAGCAAGTGAGCAGTTTTAAGTTCCTGGGAATCAACATAACAGAGAACCTGTCATGGACTTCACATATCTCTGCCCTGGTTAAATAAGCTCAGAAACCACTGTATTTCTTATGGAAACTTAAGAAAACAAAATTCCCACACCAAGTTCTTGTCAACTTCTACAAAGGAGCGATTGAAAGCATCCTGACTGGAAATATCACAAACTGCCATGGGATGTGCACAGCCCAGGACAAGAAGACTCTGCAACGAGTGATTAAAACTGCCCAAAACATCATCGGTACCCATGTACCAAGCATCAGTGACATCGGGAGGTGAGGTGCCTGCACAGAGCCAAGAGGATACTAAAAGACAACACTCACCTCAGCCACAGCCTGCTCACCCTGCTGCCGTCAGGCAAAAGATACAGAAGTATCCGCTGCCGTACCACCAGACTACAGAGCA
>JAQNCA010000007.1:19457755-19472410 GCA_029783725.1 Acanthurus tractus
GCTGCCGTACCACCAGACTACAGAGCAGCTTCTTCCCTCAGGCTGTGAGACTGCTTAATGCACCATCTGCACTCCTCTATGTTTAATAATTTTATTTTATTTTTTATGCAATCAATTAATCAATCAATGAGGGAACCACATTTTCATTTCGTTTTATAACCAGTTGTATAGTTACCAATAAACTCCCTCGTATCCTTGTATTCTTGTAATAAGGCTATCCAAGCAAAAGACAAATTTGGCAGAAATCAGAGAATCTGCTGCCGGAGGGCAAGCAGGACTCAATTCTTAATGTTGTACAGGCAAAGACATGTAATTCAAGAACGTGAGGTCAAGTGAGGTCTTTTATCAAGTTTTTAAGATAGTATTTCTAGCAATATTTCTGTTTCATTATTATCATAGTATTACGCAGCCCCTCATGGGTGAGGACATAGAGGAAAAAGAGTATTCAGCAGAAGCAGAGGAAGGGTCAGAAGTCAGAGTGCAACTGTTTCCTCTGTTGCTGATTGGCCGGGGTAGTTTACTGTGGGTTGTTCTGACCCCTTTATTTGTTTCCCTTTCACAGAGTCACAGCGAGGCAAGAACACTGGATTTCTTTTCAGTGCACACACAGAATGACAGCAAGCAGGCTGTGAAAAGATATCTGCTGAATTTGACAAAAGCATGTTGGGACAGAACTGCAAGAAGAAAACTGATGCCTCATCTAAACATTCTGCCTGCATTTTTTATACTAAAACTGTTGATTGCCCATTCATGTATACTGATCCCTATCTTTTCTCTATCTTTAGGAAGGCTCAGCTCTTTCCACCTGTTGTTAAGATTCACACTATATATTACAAAATGCAGGATTGTAAGGCATTAAAATGTTTAGCAGCTCATCTCCACTGTTGCAATAATATGCTTAAAATATTAGTGGAAGATTATACTTGAACTTATTATTCCTAAGGCAAAAGATATTTCTCTGAAAGTGTTTCAGGCAAAATAGGTCTGGCGAGACAACAATGTGATTTGTTTTATTTATACAAAGTTTGCTAACTACTTAAAAAAAAATCAATTAGGGGGCTGCTACTGTACATATTCATTTTTTTTGCTGTTGCTTTTATATGAATTTCACCTTTGACTTTGAAAAAAAAAAACATTTAAAAATGGATGAACTTACAGCATTGCTCAAACTGAATAAAAAAGAAAATCATTTAAATTCCCTCTAGCCATGTTTCTACATCACCAAGTGTCTCGGACTTACTCATCATTCTGCATGCCAAGGTAGCGCGGACTGGGAACCAGCATGACGCGCACATTCTCCAGTGACCCTTTAACAATGTGCATGTACTGGTCCAGGTGGCTGGATGGGGGCTTGGTGGCGTACGTCAGGAAAGCATCCTCAAAGTTTACACACAGAGTTTGGGGGAGGTAGTGGTTTCCAAACGCAAGACGACCCTACAGGAGAGAAAACACACATACAAATAAGAAATGAGGCCCACAGACTTTTATGATGTTCGTCTCGGTTTATTATCCAGAGTGCTTGTGGTAATTTTTAGAACTTGAATTGAGCAACATTTAATCAACCCCCAACCAAAATTCAGACGGTCTGTGATGAATCCGTGAGGAACTTACAGTGCTGATGTTGACTTTGATGACAGGAATGAGGGATCGCCAGGATGACGAGGGATCTGGACTCTCTGTTTTGATGTTCACGCTGGACAAGGATGAAAATCCAGCCAAATTAAAAGCGTAATATTTCCAGACAGTACAATTTCATTTGGCTGTCTGTAAGAATTCCTCCTCGCCAACACATCAAATGCATTAAGTAATTAGAATGTTTTTTAGAATGCGCCAAATCTTAATTAGTCATCCCTAATGGGAAATTGCTGATACGTGTTTTTTTGGGTTTCTTTTCTTGCAGATTTGTTTACTGCTTAACTTTGCAGTTTAGGCAATTATAATCACATGGTTATACAAGATCCAAGATAAACCCAACTGAAGAAGCAATGAAAATTCTCAGCAATGAAGAGCCTGTACTTAAAAAAGTTTAATTCCTTGGCATTGGCCATGGTACCTTTCCAGGGTCTGCTTTCTATCCTCTCGTCCCCTTTCTTCATCTTTTTTGGGTGTTATCAGTGTGGGTTCCAGTCCGAAGGTCTCCTGCAGTCGGGCGTAGAGGTCAGTCCGGTTGTAGACATGAAATTCAAAGCCGTTAACTGTCACGTAAAGCCTGGTCTCTGCCTTGGGGTCTGGAAAAAAACACAAAGAAAGCAGTTTTTTCCGTAACTCGTTCTTTTAAAATAAAAGATGTTATCTCATCCTCTTCTACCTCAGCCCAAGAGTTGCCAAACACCCTTTATATTAAGATATCCAACTAATGATAACACAGGAGCATTCGCTTCTAAAAAGATCTCTTATCTTTTTGTAGTGGACTGATATATTTATTAGACAAAATTATAGTAAATTTAGGAACAGTTTATAAAAGCTGCATTTATCAGTGCTACGATCGAAGTTTCTACATGAACAAATATCTGCTTTGCTCACCATGCTGTTTCTGTTTTGGGTTATACATTTTCCACCAACGAAATATAAGGAAGCCATCCTGTATCCTGTGGAACAGAAAAGAGAAATCAATGAGTGAGCAAGCTATGGGATCAAAGAGGAAGCGAGGAGAAGCAAACGATGCAGCACAAGTGGGGTTACCTGATAGACATGTCTTGGTTGATGTAGTAGACATCTCTGAACATGACTTTCCCTGACAGCACAGAGAAGGAGAAGGAGCCTGCGGAGGGGTTGGACACATTTCTATAAAATATTACCTTCATATAGAGTTATACAGTTACACAGAGTAATATCAAGCTGTTTGGAATTGATGACATTGTTTTGAATTGCAGCCAACAAACCATTTCACTTCAATGTTAAACAAAAGATGTAATTAGATGGTTGTGTACACTCCATTAAAAATAAACCCTTCTGGGTGTTGCTTGAATTTTTAATTACCTAACCTCAGTTACTGAGAAGAAAAAAAGTGCTAATTAGGATCTCACTGTACAACAAGTAGGTAAGAGTCTGTCACTGAGCAAGAAAACGTGAATAAAAACTTGAGCATGACTATCCATCATCACTCATTTTCAGCTTCTAACACGTCTTTCTTTTTAATCATATCGTGCCGTGAGACTGACAACACCTAAATGGTTTAATTGGAGTGGTGTCACCACGGTCGGCACTTCCTTAGGTCTTGGCTATTTTTGACTGGCCTCCGACTGGCTACAGACAGGAAGTGTAAGCTCACTTTGTTAAACACTTTGAGTCATGTTCAAACCTGTTTAACTCACAACTAAGTTCATCTACAAAGTCAAGTTACTACACTCTCACAAATTCTTGGGCCCATATAAGGCTTAACGTAAATGTCAATCCTAGACAGAGAAACAACTGCTTTAGAGCTTTGAATGATTTCAAGTAAAAATTAAAAATAAATATGATGTAAAAAATAAATTAAAGGGTACGCTGCGGTGACTGTTAGTGTCGATACATGTTAGCAAAGAGACGTTGACTAAGCCATGTCTTCCTCATCAAATAGTAATGCTGCCTTGGCAATCGTTCTTGCACTATTTGCTCACAGCCAGCGAGGTGTGGGTTTCTGTCAACACACTCTGGTATGAATGTTAATTCACTGCTATAATGTTTCATACCAACACACCTCATTACAGTGCAGGCATTACTATGACACACTCCGTCTTCTTTTTTGGTTAGAATGTATAGTATTTTGGGCTTTATTACAAAGCAGATGCACCTGACAATATCTGCTCTTTAGTAAAGAAATTGATGGGCTTTTAGAATAAACAAACTGCTTGCTAAAAAATAATGGCAGAGTTATGTTTGGATTTATGGCCTCCAGCTGCTGTACAAATTAAGTTCTGTGTCATTTGTGTAGAGGAATTCAATCGGGTGTTGGTTGCAGTTTGCTGTTCAGACTCTATGAAGGTAATCACTGAGAGGAGTCGGCTCATCATGAAATATTCAGCAGACTGTGTTAACGCCTTGAACTGAAAGCATTGGCAGCATTCCTCCTCCCTGTTCATCACTGTGAGACAGATCTCCCGATGCACACACCGATATGAATGTAGCCATCCTTGTAGAGTCTGTTGATGATGAGGGTAAGGATGAGGCCGATGTTGCGGGAGTTGTAATAAGTTAAATAGATGATCCATCCACAGGACAGAATGGTGGCTGAAAGACAACAATACACCACAGTTAGGATTTGTTGATATATGAAATGATACTACACAATTAGTTATGGGATATTATTGGGATATATATTTTTTTATGTTTTTTCTCAAGTGTGTTGAGAAGCATCAAGGCAAATTTACTGTAATTCTACAACACAGGATTTTGCAATGAAATTATTTTGTTGTCATTTCATGCTCCACAAATGTATAGCATACATATTTTTTGATTAGAAAAAATTAAAATAAAAAACATCAATAAAAACAATTATTTCCACATATTTATATATAAAGTCAGAATTGATTCAGAAAGACATCTGAATCAGTGATGTCAGTGAACTGAATAGTGATCCAGTGACAGTGATTCATTTAAAAATCCCTAATGCTGATTTTGTCCTGTTAACAAACTCATTCATGTGAATTATCTTGTTATTCATAAGGTCAACACAACATGTTTGGTCCTTTGAATTCAATGTTTTAGATGCTGACATGACAGCACAGAGAAATTGCTGCAGCGTTACAGTGGACTTTCAGCAATAGAATCAGGAATCCATTACTTAATTATAAATTCCACTTTAAAAACGTGTTTTTTTTAAAGGAATATAGCAACCCTGATCTAATTAATAATTACTTATTCTTTCATAGACAGGCTGACAGCTGGTTCTACTGCAGTGCCAAAGCTTTTGCTTCTTTTTTCTTTTACCCAGTAGATTTTCTTTTCTTTTTCCAGGCTTGAAGATGTTGCAGTCATTAAAAGAAAACAGCAGCTTTATTCTGTGAGCCATAAAATACCATTGGCCTCTCTTCTAGCATCTGAACTCTGCAATAATTGGGAACTATCATTTGTCATACTTAATTGAATTAAATTGCAATTAACTATTAATACAGTCAGTTTCATTAAATAACTAACAGAAAACACTGATTAAAATCCTAAATGCTGTGAGATCTTAAACACATCAGGGATGTATTTTATCATATCTTACACCATAAGGCTAAATAAAAAAAAAATCGTTAGTTTAATTAACATAACTGCACAGAGGAATGTGGGAAAATATATTATTTTATGTTAAAAGAAATCCTAATATAACCATACAATCAGATTGTCCTTATTTCAATGAGCAACTGCTATGGTCTTGATACTGAACCGTCTTTTAATGCTTTATATTCTTATCTCCTTTAACCAAAGAAGGTAGTTGTCATTGGTGCAGAGAACCTTGTGGAGCTTAATTGCACTCATGGAAAGTTAGAAGAACTGAAGTACAGGTATTATTATAATTCCTTTAAATAATTAACACTTAAATCTGGCAGGATAATGTTTAAGAGCGGCACGATATTTAAGACCAAAGAAAGAGATATCACATCTTCTACCTCATAATATATGCCACTAATTGAAGTCAATAAAATGTCAGCTGAGCTGCATATTTTCCCAAAGTGAAGATACCAGACTTACCAACGAGGAGCCAGATGAAGTTTGAGTCGTGCTTGGTAAGAAAGTTATCCAAATCCACGAAGCTGGGGAAAGTGCTCTCATTGTTTTTGGCAGCATGCCCATCCATGGCTACAGGCTCTCAGTCTGATGTCTAAAACTGAAAAGGTTACAGCAAATGTTAGATTACCTTCATGGCACAGAAAAAAAAAAAGAATAAAGAAAATGTTTAAAAAGTAAGACAGAGAGAGAGAAAGACAGACTGTATTTATATGGTGCTTTTCTAGTCTTTCAACGACTTAAAGCACTTCACAACAAAAGCCATCATTCACTCATTCACTCAAACATTTACACAACAACAGTATGTGGCTTCTCTACAAAGTGCCAACCTGCTATTCAGGAACTCATGCCATTTGGGGCTCAGCATCTTGCACAAGGACACTTTAACATGCAGACTAGAGGCATCAGGGATTGAACGACTGACCCTCTGAGAAGTTGATGACCTGCTCTACCTCCTCAGCTACATACAGCTGCCCCAAGTAGGGATGTAAATTTGGAGCAATAAATTCACTTTATAAACCATCAAGAGCTAACAAAATAAGATCTATAACTGCATTAAAATATGTAAAAAAAAAAAAAAAAAGTAAAAGCAATTAGGTTTACATGAGTTCATAATTTTTTTAATTAAAATAATAAGTAGTGTACAGGCTACCAACACTCTGCCATTCAATATTCCATAAATGTTGAGATTATGTAGAAAAAACAAATTGTCCACTTCAACCTCCTTACAATTAACTTAGGTCTAAGGTCTAGGTCCAATATGAAAGATTTTTAGTAAGTTTTTTTTATTTTTATTTTTTTTTAAGATGTAAATTGTAATGCTGCCATGGTCAGGTTAAGAGTGAAGCACTTCTCACACATACGGTCTTTTCCTGAGATATTCAAGAACATTTACTGCATGGGGTCATGAGTTAACAATAATAATACTATACTGAGGGAAATCTGTACATCCAGTTCCCAGTCTAAGACCTGGTTACATTTCAGGGAAACTGCTGGTATGTAAGACCAGGAAAGCTTGCATCTATCTGACAAAAGAGGCTTTTACTTCGAGTGAGTGAACAAACCACAAGAGTCTACTGACAACACACTTGACTCTATGACTTGTTTATGGTAGGAAATCATAATTACTTGTGTCGAAAACTAATTGAATAAAAACTTAATTACAGAGACACCACACAAAAACACCCACCATGTTCCTGCCCCATTTATTCCCCCTAGCATGTGTGAAAAGCTGCAAGATGGAAATGTTCCTGAATGTAGCTGCATGAGTGAATATTGGAAATCACGAACAGTGCCTGACAGGTTATCGCAGCACTTTACCAGGAACTAGGAGTGAAAGAGGCATTATATGCAGAATGTTTTTAATGTCTTGCTATGTTTCTAAAGATTCAGTAGCCATGTTCAACCAAGCAAATTTTGAAAGAAAGAATAAGACGATTGCTTAGATGAGGGCTGAGAGCAAAAAGTACATTCATTTTAAACCACTCTGCATATACTGCAAACATATTTATTAAACAGTGAGTTATCTCAGTATATATTTGTACTATGCAGTTTAAATGTTGTTTAAGACTTCAGAGAGTTAGGAAACATGTTTGCTAAAAGCACACAAGTGTGATCATTGTTAGCTATATTGTATGTGCCCCTACTTTGCATGTCATGTGGGTAAGGATTATTTTATTTTGTTTGGTTGCAAGGGGCTTGTGGAAGTGTGCTGCACTTGTGTAAATGGCTACAAGTGTATGCTGTAATGTTAATCAGTCCATGCCTTGGAGGCAAAAGTTTCAACATCGTTACACACACAAACACTCCTAAATAATCCCAAATCCTTATTTAATCCTTCTTAATTACATTTGATTACATTTGAACACTAAGATGTAACAAAACCCAGCATTCTCTCCTACAGAAAACACTGTTTCTCAACTTGTCTCTTTGACAGACAAACCAAATGTGATTGTAAAATTAACTATTCAACAGAGACGGTAGATCTCACAGGAATCTGACATGAGCTATCTGCCAGATGCTAATCCAAATCTGGCTGTTGCTGTTGGGTTTGTTTACTATGTCAAGTTCAGCAGAAGGCAAATCGGCATTTTAGGCAGTCAGCCTTACTTAAAAAACTCCATTATTTCATTAGAGTTTTTAAATGAAGAGCGCAATTACTTCAAAATAATGTCACCTAATGTATGCATCTGCATGTCTTTTATTCTCTACGTGATTGATTAAATTTAAATGGAATACAGTGTGGATATACCTACGAGGTAAGCTAAGATTTTGATTAATTCCCTACTTGATCTTCCAGCACTGATTATACTGTCAAACCAGAAAGATCAGTGTTGTCAGTGACTCATCACAGTCACCTGTTACCTGAGTGTTTTCAGTTTTCATTCAGACATGCGGGAGGAGGGTTTGTCAAATACAGAGACTGCCTATTTTGAGATACCATGGCTGTTAACAAAACCTTTTTATCATCACTGGCCACATTTTGGGAAAAATCTTTTTATATAATCATTGCAGAGATAAAAAGGGGACAAGAAAACACACCTTAACAGTTAATTTCTTACACTACTGAACAGTGAATAAATTGTCAATTTTGCAACATTCTGCACAAGCTAACCTGTTAAAAAAATTTACATGTACAAAAACTTTCTTAGTAAAACAAACTTACTGCAAACCATGTGTGCAGAAAGGTCAACATTGTTGAACCAAACTGACGGATTAAAAGTAAATATTAGCTTACAGAGATGTTTAATGTTACTGCACTAAACTGCACTAAAAATCTGGCTATTAACTTAAATGTTAACCAGCCCATCTTTAAAAGACACACCATGATGATTTAAACCAGAGACCTTTCCGTAGTTGATGGAGATGGTGGGTATCCGACATATGATTGGTTCACGGAGAAGCAGTTTCCTAAGTCTCAAATGTAATCAAAATAACGTTCGGTACTGTTCAGGTATTGCAAGGTTTTGTTGCAGATCGTTGATCTAAACAAAGCGCACACAGGAGAAAAGAACATGAACTTCTCGAGGGTTGACTTTATTTTTGAAGGATGCAATATAGAACCCAGAGCCATACCTGACACTAACCATAAACCTAGCTAGCTAATCCTAGGTCTTGGTTAATTTCCTGAGCATTACCGTCTGCACTACAAATAACCACAGAATGTTGCCGGACGTGTATTATTATCTATTTTTTATAACGATAATGTTACAATAGGAAGCTGCTGGTCCATCAAGCACAGCCAGACAGCTTCTTGGCTTATGACGTTTTAGCTTGAGGATAATTCAGTTATTAAGCTAACCGCTAAATTTCATAACGTTAGCACTAAGGTTAGCTAGCAAGCTAATAACAGCAGGCCGCACCCTATAACTTCTCCTTTCTCAAACTGTAAAAACAAGTTACTTGACGATCGTAAAATACCTTAAGGTCCTCGGTAAAGCATGTGGTTTCATCTTTGCTCCAGTTATCCAGGAGTTGCTGTCCTTTTGTCGTGTCAGACATGGGCAGAGCTAGCATCCTCTGTTGAATATTTACCTGGCAGATAGCCAGTAAACATCTCTTCCTGTTCTGTCGAGAGCTGTCACACAATTGACCAATAGGAAAAATGGTGAGTCAAAGACTGACCAATTAGAGGGAAGCATAGGAGGGCCCGCAAACGCAAGTGACAGTTATCTCCACCTATTAACATGAATGTTTTTATAGTAGTGGGCGTGTTTAGCGAACTCACAACATGATCAACATAAACGCTACATAAAATACTCTCTTTTATTTGCTTACATGTTTATTTTTATTACTATATCCTAGTATAAGTATAAAAACAACAGCATAATAAAGGATACAAAATGTTTTTTCACACACCGATTAAATGCATCTGAAAATACCCGACACATAAAAGACAAAGAAAAAAACAGTAAAAAGCAAAATATTGTAAATATATTATCTGTTGCTGATGTTTCAGTGTGTTCAACCATAAGCAGTAAACTTGTAGACCGTTTTTTTCTGCAGGCTCTAAGCCAAGAGGGGATTTAGTATTGAACTTGGAATTTTTTTTCAGGCAACATGTACAATTTTATCTCTTAATCATTACTAAGACGGAAAATGGTTGCAGATTCCATCATAGTCAACTATGATGGAAACTGCAGGAAAAAAAAGAATGATGGAATCTGCTCAAACCATCAATGTATATTTGTTTTAAGGGTAAAAAAAAAGCTACCACCCAGTGACATTACAATCCCAAATAAAGATTATCCAAAAAATGGCTACACTTACTTTTTTTTTTTTTAGCCATCAGGGGCCATATGATATTAAGGTAGGATGGGGAATGGTTAGTTTTGCTGTATAGTTTTAAAAAAAGCTGCCCTCCCTGACATTGGGTAATTTTTCTCTGCTGCCATCCCATTGCATCTGTAAAAGAATGATGCCCCTTCCCACCTCCAAAATCAAAATTTAAATGTATTTATTTATATATAATTATAGACCAGGCCAGTGTGGCCAGTGCTCAAGGACCTCAGACTTACAGGGGGGCCTTAAGTCTCAGGCCACACATGTTGGGAAGCCCAAGACTTCTGAAGGAAGCTGAATGCGAGGGCCCTCAGTGCACAATACACAAGCTGACCTATGATTGCTCATAGCGTAAACTAAGCTCCCAAAAGCTGACTACTAGGGCCTATTATAAGTGTTGGTGCTCCAACACTTATAATGTTTGGGCCCTGCAGGCCCCTTGGCCTTCTCAGAATGTTCCAAGGCCTCACAGTA
Source organism: Acanthurus tractus (assembly GCA_029783725.1). NCBI lineage: Eukaryota > Metazoa > Chordata > Actinopteri > Acanthuriformes > Acanthuridae > Acanthurus > Acanthurus tractus. Next base: position 19,468,202 of record JAQNCA010000007.1, read on the forward strand.
CCTTGACCTGGCTCTGTCACTGGGAAATGGGTTGTTATCTTGGATATTGGGATATTTTACTGTGTTAGAGATAACAAAACTCTTTTTCCATAATAAGGGGATAACAAAGTCTGTTTTAAAAATAAAAGGTTGTTTCCTTGAATTTTTATAAGACATCAGCACCAGCGTATGTTAGTAGCCTAACTGGAAATGTGACATAACAGAGCAATCTATCCAAGACAAATCCAGAGGTCACCAAAGTCAGCAAGATTTATCATCTGTAGATCATAACCATATTTGTAAAATATGATGGCAGTCCAACTAATTTTTGTTGAAATATTTTTAAAGAAATAAGAAATATCTTAACCAACTGATGGAAATGCTGCTAGCATTTTGCAACATTCTGTTGTCTCCTGTCCAACATTATACATGTTTTTGTCAACATAGGAGTTGTTTTTAAAGCTCTACTCTGTTTTTACATTTGAGCTATTTCTACAAAAGACCTCACTTTGCCATTACAGATTCTGTTTCTCAAAGTTTCAGAAACAGTTACAGGTACAATATCAACTTCTTTGTTATCTCTAAGAATTGCAAAAACTCTAGGGTACTGTTTAATGTAAGAGGCTGTTGTCATGCTCTCCTCAAGTCACAACAACAAAGCCTCCCAAAAGAACTCATGGGAGTCATTTTACTGAAAAGGTGCCAAACATCAGGCTCAAAGCTTTTCCTTGCCAATCAAGCCTCCCCCTCAAGATCGACCTATTTTGGCTGTGGCTTTTAAAGTAACCCTGCCTTAAATTAATAAATTTTTTCTTGCCTTCTGAATTTGATTTCAGCTAAATTCCTGAAGGGAGCCTCTGGTGCAGTCGTTACAGATATTCTAATAGTAATTAACAGTTTCACTTTTGGTTCATTCCTCTCTTATTTTAAATATGCAACAGTTCAAGGCCCTCTAGAGGACACCTAATTATAAATTTCTTGCTAGAGGCAATTATAGACAGACTATGATTATCAAGCTGCCTTTTTAAACCAGAGGTTTAGAGAAAGCAGTTTCCTCACAGATATCACTATTGGACACCACATCAGAGAAACTGCAGTCAGAAGGAGTTCATGAACTGCCTCAGTTGAAATTACTAATTATTTTTGCCTCACTAGCGAGTCCACTGTTACACAACATGCTTCTCAATTTTAATACTGCTTGACCCCCTCAGAAAAATGGTATTGTAATGATATTTGATCATATTCAGTCACACTTGAACAGGTGGTAGACACAGATGTAGTTTCCTGATAGTTTCTTAAGTAATCTGGTGTGTTCTCAGGATTAAATTAGGCCTAAATTGCCTTCAGGGCATAAAGCACACTTCAACTTGATCAATTTCCACAGTGACACGAGCAAAGGTTTGCCAGATTGTATTAACCTGATTTATCAACTACTTCACATCAAGATCTGAACTACTGAATTTCTGGAAACTTACTGCTGTAAAAGAAAAAAAAAACATTAAATCGATTTGGCACTCTGGTTCCATTAACCTTGTGAAATGTTAGGTTTGGCCAGTCAAAATTAAGTCTGCCAGTAGAAATCAGAGTGATGTTTGCATAAGATTTCTATCAGTAGTGCTATAAAAGATGGAGGTGATTCTGAGGAAGACAGAGGGCAAACATAAATTGCAGTTACAGGGTAGAATTCCTTCTTTAAAAACAAAACAGCATTGCCTATAATTTACTATTCTATATTGTGTTTTTTGCTTTAAATGAAAGGCTCTGAAACCTTTTAGAACTTTTAACCTTATAGAGTTAGAGCTCAGGCAGATATCTGAAGGTGACTGGATCTTTGTTATCAGGGCACCTTTACCTTTGGAGCTGTTGGCCAACTTTTCGTTATTTGTTTTTCTTGTCTCTAATCTTATTTTATTCTAAAAATATGACACTGCATGTGTCATTTTCAAGCTCTACAGTACGGCGACCGAAGGATCTGTAGGTTGGTCCAACACTTTGGTCCGGACAAGAAATAATTCTTAAACTATTGGATAGATTGCAATGAAACCTTGTACAGATATTCATGGTGCACAGAAGATGAAAATAATGTTAGGGATCATAGCTTTCCTTCAGCACCTAAATCGAGCTGTCATGTGTAGGTTTGATTAAAATATATACAACTTTTACAACTGCTCAATGGACAGTCATGGCATTTTGTACAGACATTCATGCCCTCCTGGGGATGAACTGCAATATGTTTGAGGATCCCCTTACTTGACATCTAGCACCAACATCAGATGTTTACTATGCATTAATTTCACAAATATATGCAAAGCTAACAACAATCCTATTAATTCCAGATTTTTACTTTGCGTTTACTTCTAACAAGGAAACCTTATCAGGTTAGCATGTTAAGACAGTAAACCTGTAATACATATCTGTTAGACATCAGCAATTGCCCAAAGTGCTGCTGTGTAAGTTCAGCTTCACACGGCTGCCAGCGTGGCTGTACATTCTCGGTTTATCTATTCTAAAGAACACAAATATATGTGTACATTATTTCCGGGCTAGAACAGGGTGTCTACAAATCAGAGGGTTGGTGGTTTGGTCCCGGGATCCTCTGGTTCTCACGTGGAAGCGTCCTTGGGCATCACAAAGGACTGCCCGAATCCCTTCTGATATCAATGTGTGTGTCTGAATTCCTGATAGGGCAAATTGGACTTTATGTGAATCGGTGAATGCTGACTTGTGTTGTAAAGCACTTTGAGCAGTCAGAAGACTAGAAAGGCACCATATAAAAGCAGTCCATTTCCCATGTATTAAAACAGTCTAACAGTCCGTTAAATTTGGCAATACAGTCTTTATTATTCATCGCTACCTGTGAAAAAAAAATCACTGTTGAGAAAAGAGCATGTCTGAGAACTGATGCATTTCTGATAAACTCCGTCTTAGTGTTTTGCATTTGAAATTTTACAGAAATGTATGGAAAAATGACAAAATGGGGATCATGCATCCTTATTATCACAACATTTAACACTGTCAAGACAATTTGCATTTTAGAAGCAATTTATAAAGCACATGAATCAGATTGTTTACATTAAGACCACAGCAAATGCCTGTTTACAGCAAAGAGGGATAACATGGACAGCAAACAGCAAGGTTGTTGCTGTGTTGGAAAAAAAAATCAGTGCAAATCCATTTTATCCACAACTGGTTTGATGAATTCAATGATGATACGAGCTGTCAGCAACAAACACAGATCTGCTTTGTCAGGAGGGATTGTGATAAGATTTCATTTACAGTGCTTTTGTCTTTTCCTATAATGAAATCCCCTCGCTCCACCATTACTTACAATCTGCCTGATCTGCACCATTTACATTCAGCACACAGATTCCGTAATTGAGTTTTTTCAAAGAGGCAATGCACAATTTCAAAAGGTTCAAAGGTCATCTGAGGTTGTTGTATAACAATGCAGTGAGGAAACTAATGACTTGTGTTTTCATAAATATAATTTTAATTAAACTGAACATGGCCTGTTGGGCATCTCAGACAATTTTAACACCATAAATTAATACAGACTCTCTGTTAACAGAAGGCATAGAATGCATGAATAATTCACGCCATTGTGAATAATTTAAGTCCTCTAAAAACACTATCCCTACAGCTGATCAAGGAAGAATATTGAAGCTTTAATTCTAATGGCTCATAACAGCAGTAATAATCAGTAAGATGATTGACATGTATACATCAGAACACAAAGAAAAGGCTAAATGTTGTGTAGTCTTCATTTCAGCAAAACATAAATAAATAAAAGTTGACATTGATTTTGTTTCAGAGTACATACAAGTGCATGCATTCACTACAAAAAAACAAACAAACAATGAAATGTCTTTTTACCGTCCATAACTAAAGAGCAGAGGATTTGAGTCAAAAGCTCATGAGTACATCTCGTTCTTGCATGCTGGTGTAGAATGGCTTCCCAAACACAAACGAGTGCAGTCCTGCTCTCAGCTTCTCGGCGAAGGCCATTACTATGTTGAGGTCCCCCTCCACTGTCAGATCCAGGTCCGTCTTTAAACTGCGCAAGGATCGAAAGGGCTTCTTCCCCTTTTGCCTGTGAAGGAAGCAGGAGAGGTATGTTGCTTAAATGATAACAAGCTGCAATAGTCGGTGTCTGAGGATTTACATTAGCATCTAGTTGGGTTGCAGCTGTGCAGAGGAATACCATTCCACAATGAATTATGTATGCTGCTA
>JAQNCA010000007.1:19472510-19508169 GCA_029783725.1 Acanthurus tractus
TTATGTATGCTGCTACAGGATGGCAACTGAGCATAAACAATCTTGTCAAGGCACCTGTAAAGTAGCATGCCCTTAGACCTCAGCAACACCGTAAACAAGACCCCACTAGAACACAAATAATGCTTTGGCTCGTGTAGTTAGTGTTGTCTTTTGTGAGATATGTTAAAGGCATTTGCTGTGTACGATACCTAAAGGAATTCAAAACATGTCTGGGACTATTTGAATAACACTAAACACAAAAGGTAAAGAAATAATTAATGGCTTTATGACATTCTGGTCACATGTAATATTCTAGTTTTAAAAAAAAACTAAATTTCTGGAATCTTATTGATGATAATTTCTACATTTCTGCAAACTGAAATTTTAAGAATAAAAGTGTATTTCCCTTTGAGAGCCACAATTAAAAATACCACTGTACAATCCCATGATACTGATTCTTTTTATATGTTATATCTGATGTGTTCTTGGTTAAAAAACACTTATCTTGTGCTTTTTGGGCGATATTTTCTTCTCCTAATTAGAGTTCAAATATGTGTTAACTGTTGCAGACTTCAAAGAAATCTCCTCTTTGTGAACTTGAAATGATCTGTTAAGTGTTTTTAAGAGTAAATATTCCTGCACATTAGAGCTCTAAAACTACTGGAGCTGTGAGATTAAAATTCTGAAAGCTTTGTAGAAGATCGTTCTGAATCTCTTGACGGATTTTACAACATTGATGTGAGGTTGATGTGGCTATGCTGTTAACATACAATCCTGATATAAAGATCCAACAGATGTGGAGTAACAGCAGTATTGCTTTGGGGTTTCTGGACAACTGATAAATATAAGTCAAACACTCTACTTTTTGCTCTCTTTTGGTCCCCATCAACTCTTAATGAGAACAATCAGGCTCCACAATGTTCACCGGCTGGTCTCTGACCTTTGTTTGCATTTGTTTGTTGCTAAGCAGGTAAAGCGAAGTGGGTTTTTATTGGTTTCTTTACCAAAAATAGCTTAGCTGAGAGAGCTGAGAGAGTGAATCAAAAATTTAAGTTGTGTACCTCAACAAACAGATTTAAGTCAATAAAACGTTAAACTGTTTGTTTAATACTACAAGTACAAACATTAATCTTTACATAGTCAGTTGATCCATCGTTCACATAAAACTATTCATCGGTGCAGTTTTAACATTTCCGATATAAATGAGCACTTTTGACCAGACAAAAAAATAAAACATGATGGTTCTTGTGTGAGAGCAATATTTGGTGTAAAAGCATTTTCTGTGCACGCAGGCCTGTTTGCATTTACTGATGCAACCATGTGAAAACTTTCAACAAGCCCATTGCCTAATGCTGTGTCATCCAGTTTATACTGCACAGTTCATACTCAGAGCAAACGGACAATCTCTGGTTAACAAGACATGTATATGATACATCTATTAGCGTGTGAGTTGGTGGAGAGAGAATGGCGAGCAAGTGAGCAAGAGATGAAAAGAAAATACTTAAAATAATAGAGATTTCAAAGTGTCTCAATGACATCCTGAACTCTATCTAGAACTTTAGCACTGTGAGAGTGAGTATTTTTAGTTTTCGTGTTGTGAACACATCAAGTCCCCAGTGCGTAAAGGCTGGAAGAGTCAGAAATTCATCAATATTATTATCAAACGGAAACAAGTGCTACCAAGGTCAGGGTAACAAATCCTTTGGCTGCTTAATTACTTGTGCACCATCATGAGGCATTCATAGAAGTCCTCAAATGCCTTTTGTAAAGAAGAGAAAAGCCAAATTACTGACAGGCAGAAGAACAGACAGGGAGTGACTGCTGTCCTGCAAGGAGGAGGGAAGGTCGATCTACTGTTGCAGAGCACAGAAGGAGATGAGTCAAGTCCAGATGGAGCAATGACCAGGTCACCACAGGAAGGGTGGCAGCAAAAAATTCAGGGAAAACTGAAGACACAGTGAGCTGCAGTGTCTCAGATGTATTGATTGGACAAAAGAAAGTGTTTCTGGAGCCGAACCAGAAGGTTGTTAAGTGAACAAGGTCCCAACAGAGGAAAAAAATTAGGATTACTTATTTATAACTTGTGTCATTCTTCAGTGATTGTTCTGGTAAATGAGAGAAGCATTAAGGCAAAGTCAGAGTGAGGCCATCAAAAGCCACCAGGTCACCTTGCAACATGGCGTATAGTCTCGTTTCCGAGCCTGAAGGGGGGCAGAGAAATGAGAGCTTCTTGATCAAACTGTAATCATGAAAACAACATTTAGTGTTTTGATGGTTATGAGGGAAAATGTCATTTCTCTCAGGGGCCTCCAGAGTCTCTCTGAAGTTGAGCTGCAGTGACTGAGCAGGCAACGGCACATGCTTTGGGTTTTTTCTTGCACAGCATATTATTATTCAGCAGACACGTATCGATGGGGAAGCTGTCATTCTGGGATGATGCTGAGGATTCATCATCCTTTGCAGCTCAAAAATCAGCCGCTTCTTCCCAGTTTCTACCCAAGATCAATCACCATCATAAACCAGTCTGTGAACCTTGTTTACCAGCAAGCAGGATATACTCTGTTTCTGTGAGTCAAGTTTTTAACTATTATTTAGTTTTTACAAACTAGGGCTGCAACTAAATAAAAACATTTTAATTGCTGATTTTTATTGATTAATTACGATAATTTCTATTATTATAATTCTTCTTAATATTAATATTACATGAATTAATAAATATATTATATATATTTTAATTCTTTATCTGCTGATAATTTTGTTGATTAAAAGCAATATTATGTCATGGAGACTAATATAGTTTCTAGAGCCCATGAAAATATCTTAAATGTGTTGGTTTTGTCTTTCCAATGTGTAATTGTCCAAAGCACACAGCAGATACTACATTAACACTAATATAAAGCAAAGAAAAGCAGAAAAGCATATTCAATACTTTAAGTGTCATTTTTATGAAATGTTGTTTATTTCTTCGCAGTAAATGAATTTAAATGACTGTTAATTGTCAAAATTGTTGTAAATTTATTTTCAGCCTCTGATTCCAGCATCATTACATTGCATGTATACCTTGTAACCTCTTCATGTTTAGTATAATATTTCAAAGAGTATTTAAGATGCAGGAGTGTAAAGTGCTAACCTCGCCCCCCAGTGTGTGTGATGTTCAACCATCACATCGAGTGTGTCAACATTTTGATTGCACGTGAGAGCATGGTTACTATTTAAAGGAAGAAAAGATAATGGCAGATCGTGAAAAATAGACTTTCTGCTGCTGTGGGGTTACAATAGAAATTATGCAGTTTCTGCATCTTAGAGAGATAGAAAGTTGTCTCAAGTTCAGCTCAACTGCAGGCTGGAAACACGCAACATGCTCCCTTATAAAAAAGTGTCAAATTTATTATTTCTGTGAAGTTCTACTATAATGGCACCACTGTAACATTAGATGTGAAAACACTTGGCAATGCAAACTCACAAAATACAAATTCTTATGTTATTTATGTATTAACTCAATATATTATTTAACTCCAAACGGGGCATAATGGCTCATATGGCAGAAAATTATAAACCTGTAAATACTTTTTTTAATTACTGACATTAACATATCTTCTGCTGTTCATGGGATGGTGCACCATTCCCTATTGTAAACCAGCAGTTTGTGAATATCATTGAACTTTAGCATAACACCCAGCAGCTTACTGTGTTTGCATGTATCAGGGAGGCCATCTGCAGCAGTTTTTGCCGTGCGTCACAGTCATGCTTGTTCAGAACAGAGTGAAGGATGACTCACATGATCATATGAGCTTTTTCTACCCCTCAGCAGAACGGCACCTTTGCTCTTTGCACTGCTGCTTCTGTAAAACCTGCACGGTCCCCTGACCGTGTATTCCACTCTAAATGTTTCTTGACATACTGCTTTTCATCATGATTTAGGTTTCTCGCCCCTCTGGGTCCAAAAACATTGCGCTGGTGTTGAACTCTGAGGGTGTGCATTCACCCTGCACCTGTGTGTTTCCCCCTCCAGCAGCCACACTATCCAGCTACCAGGTGATGTCTGAGATCATATTGGACTGAATCATCACGCAGAGCTAACAGATGTTTTAGCTTGTGTTGTTGTTTTCAGTTCTCCATCATTCAGTGTTCGGTCATTTTCTCTTCTAAGCTTGCTGTACCTGCACCCTCACAAAACCCTGAGGGAAACATTATCAGATACTGGAGAACACTGACAGGACTAATATGACTCCTAACTCAGGAAATGTGTTCCACCAGGCACCAGACACTACAAGGCTTAGGGGTATTTCTGGCTGTGTGCCCGATGGGGGGCCCAGTGGGGATGTCACAATCAGAGCAAGGTCAGTAGCCACAGTGCACAAAGCACAAAAAAAAAAGAATGGAGGCAAGTGGATTGGTGGATTGTCAGCTCTGGTATTTAGATTTCGATTTATTTTTTTCTGTGGAGCAGGGAGTGTGAGTGTGAGTGTGGTGGTCAGTTGTCACCCAATAATCCTTTTTCGTTATTTGGATTAAAGTCAGATTAGAGACAGCTCTTACGTTTCGTCCTCGATGTACTTGAGCAGCGTGAGGGCCTTCCTGTGGAGCAGCAGCAGGAATTGGGCCAGATAGGTGCTCCGCAGGGACAGGCCTGGCTTCAGCATGAACACCTGGGTACAACACAGGATGTCAATTAGCAGCCATGGCTACAGCTACAGTGGTAAAAGGAGGCAAATAATACACTTCACCCTCCTCTGTGATAACCTTGAGAAACAAACATATTGCCGTTGTCATGAGGAAAACCTGTAATCCCAAACCTCTAAGCACTTTCACGGGCATGGTTGATGGGTTGTGACCCCTGAGAATAAACTGCACTGTTTTGTATCTATCTCTGTATCAGTGACATGGGAGCACCATCAATTGTTTGCTACAGCCAAAGACAAGGCCTAATCAACAACAGTGTACTTCAAACAAAATATAAGCATGTTTCTGTCACTTGTTTGAAGAGAACTCAATCCTTTAACATTAGATGGTTGAATAACAAACTACATATTATTTAAAAGCAGAAAGCCTGATGATTCTTTCTGATTAAGCCATTTAAGAGTTTAAAATCACTGCAACAATGGTTTGCAATAAAAAGTCATACAAAACAGACCATGATATAGCAATAATAGGCAAGAAAAAAAAACTTACATTTCTACTATGATATTCTTGGTTTGGTATCATTAAAATTTTTTCAGGGTTATTTCTTTTCTTTTAAATGTCAGGATTTTTTTTACCTTCACATTGAGAATCATAAGATGTAATGAAGTGTTGCTACATTCTTACCTCATCTATAAATGACTTCACCAAAGTGTCTTTATGCAGGACGTCTTGAAATATGTTTCTAGGATAAAGACATGGTCATGATTTAGCATTTTTCATTGTTTTTTGCACAGCGCACATAAAATGGCATATTTTAATTCAGATGTAAAACTTTAATAACACTGTGCATGCGTGCGTGGCTTACAGGTCAGGTGTGAAGGTTTCATCGGTGTGGATGACTGTGTCGGGGGGGATGTCCTCCTCGCTGTCCGTCTTCCAGAGCGCACTGAGCTCTGACCGCATGTAACGCCGCTGGTTGTATGTGTGCTCATGGCACGGCGGCATCTGCTTGACAGTGTTGATGTCGACGTCTATGTGCGTGGTCGGGTACGGTGAGTAGAGCACCTGGCGGAAGGGCAGGACGAAGCTGCCTGTGGAGTCCTGGGAATGAAAGGGGAAAGCACATACTGACAACCTGTCAACCCTCTGGTAATCTTACAGCCTGGTTGAATTATTGTTTCATGTGATGTGTAAGAGCACGGCCATATTTTTCTGCTCAGTGATGTAGGAAGTCTGCTCCCTCCACCACATGCTCTCCATATTTAAAGAGCAGACAGCATAGGGCCCACAATGTTTGTATGAGGAATAACAATCAGAAGCCCCTTGCTTGCAAAAAGTTTAATTATTCATTAGAACTTCTGATACACATACATATCTAAAACAGAATACATCAAGAAAAAAAACAAACATCAGGGTAGTTCTGTCAAAACATTTTTATATCCATGTCATGTATGCACAAAGAAGCTTTAAAGGGGGCTGTATGTTATGTATTGAACCCCAAACAAAAAGGGGGCAGCAGTTCATCAGAGTAAACAGCTTAACGCAGCTTGTGTTCATTAGTTAGATCTGTTAGCTGTGTAGCTAATGGTACTATTAGCTCACTGGCACCAGAATTGATGCAGGTTAGGGGGCAACAGAAAAAGACTCAGCAGCCTTTCAGTGAACACAATCACACCATGACTGAGCCTGGGGGCCAGTGTGACGACAGGGTTACGGTACTGGACAGTATGGGGTCAAGTAGGTGGTGGATTTAATGAGACAGAGAGATGTGCAAAAACGGAGAGGACTAATTAACTACTAACTACTTTTTTGCCGGCAAAATCTTTCAATTTCGATTTTTGTTGTTTCTCAGTTTCTTTTGTTCCCCACTGCATTTAATACGGAAATCCATAAGAGGATCCTCCGTGAACTTTTTAACACTGTCAGTGAGAAAGATACTACTTTCATTCTGCTCTTGTTGACTTAAAGAGCTATCTGCCTGTGTACAGCAGCAAATAAATAAATAAATTATATGTAAACATCATTAAAACGGAAAAGTTTGCCAGTTTTCTCTAAATTCTCAGTTCTTCTCTTGACCCCAAGTATTTGTCTGAATAAAAACTGTGAGTGGAAAACACCCTGAACAAAACTGAACATTTTGAGTGCATTAATATATTTCTTTATCTTAATTTGCACATTACAGCTGGCTCATTAAAAATAAAAACCTTGTGAAGTCAACACACAATACTGCATGTATTACAAAAGATCTTATTCTTATGCAGTGCAAGGGGAAAAAAATTCAGGTTGGAGAAAGAAATCAGGTCAGAACAACAGACCAGGATGCATCAAACAAGCAGCAAAAGAGGCTCTGCTTCATATTGCATTGTGTTAGAAAATGTGAGGAAACTGGTGGCTACCTTAAGTAGACCCTGAACGAACAGGCCTGTGTCATATTTGAAGGACGAGTCTGCCTTGCAGAGCCGAGAGCACTTCCTCTCAGCTGGAGTGAGGAAGAGGCAGAGGGTCCGCACAATCTGAGAAGAGCAGAGAAAAAGTCCAAATTCAGCACAGAAAACTGTTTTTTTAAACTATTTTTACAAAGTTTATTCACAGCTTTCAGTTGAAGAAGAACCGGTATGGAGTATTTTAGAACTATACAGAATTGATGATGATATTACTATTTGCCATTATAAAAGGGTGTTCAAATGTTTGCAACTCTGCTGTATCAAGTCTTCCTTTTGATAAGATGCACAGGAAATAAATAGCCTTTTGCCTTCATATTGATTTGGCTGGTTGTTGGACTAAAAAGGGATTGCCAAGTCAGCAAAAAAAAGGAGGAAAACAAAGTTGAGAGGCTTGATTTCAGCACAAAATTTACTCCAAAAAGTCACATCTTGGTTACTGACATTATCTAGGCACAAGGCTTGAGGCTGGTTGTTAGATACAAACAAAAACTTTGATTCAATTGGGGCTCCTTTAGCCTTAATGCCAATAAAACTCCAAATTAAGGCTGTGTACCCTTTTGATACACTGGGTAAAACATCAGCAGCAGTCTTCTGCAGTAGCTCTCTCTCTCTCTCAAAAAAAAAAAACGCTGAAACAAACTGATGCTGAGTGAAGAAAAAAATGCATGAGGGGCTGATCAAACAACAAAAACAACAGCACTTCAAAACATTCTTAATTATGTAGCTGCATTACAAATTTCTCTGTGTATAGCCACTAATCCGGTAAATTTACCTTATTTATTTTCTCTGGGTTGCTTCCAACCACTATTGAGCAGCCGCAAGTCTGCAGATGAGAGCTGATGGCCCTGAACCATGGAGACAAAACATGCAAATTAGCGCAAATTAGCTTCATTAGCATTGCTCTAATTATTTACGACAGCTTTTAGGAATAATGATTGAGACCAAGTAGCTGGTTTGAACAACATTTATAATGCTTTACATAGAGGATGAATTAAGATGGTAACTGGCTCTGGGCCTGTGGAAAGATACATTCGCAATCATGATCCCTAAATTTATCTTTTTCCTCACGCACTTTGGTGAATATTTCATCTATTACATGATCTTGAGTCATTATTTGATGACTTGTCACAAAGTAGAATTATTTTGCCTGGTTGCATTACAATTAGTCTGTTGTCAGCTATAAATATCCTTTAGAGTTAATTACTTCCAGTTCACAGACGCTTTGTCATCTGCACAGGAACCTGAACTAATCCTGTTTTACTCTGCAGTTGGGAGTTTTATTGTTGGAATGGACTTTTCTGGACTCTCAACACGAGCTGTGAGTTAGCTTTTGTCCTTTCTCTGGAGGAAACTTTGACTAAGTGGAGAGCCATTACTCATCATCGGAAGGTTGATGGGTGTTAAATGGGCATTGTTCATCATCTGTCTCCATTTGCCTGTACCAAAGTACTTACTTGTGGAGGAAATCCTCGTGGCAGCTGTCCCCAATGTCATCATCATTTAGCACAGTGTCTTTTATCTACTCAGCGGGAGTGAAACAAATGAGTCATTTTTAAAATTGTTCTCAACATAAGACAGAAGTGCTAATGGGCACACTTGCAGGCACTGTGATGGAAAAAAGATGCATGTAACAGTGAAGGAAACAGATAAAAAAGATTCAAAGGAGCTGCACTGTGCTGCTTTTCTTTGCTGAATTTGCATATTAGAAGAGGACGAATGCGTTGAATCACACTGGGTGGTAATCTAGGCAGAGAACCTGGATAATTTAAATCTTTTGAAAAAAAAAGAGGCTGCTTGAACAAGTGATATAAAGAAAGAACCACAGTTGGAAATAAAGGTGTTTTACAGAAGGGATTATGTTCAGTAAATATATTGTCTTTTACATTTCTACATTTCTGTTCAGCCACTCACTGTAACCATGACATTTAGAGATTTTTAGCTGTATATGTCTGTTGCTGTCAAGTTACAAATAAGTTCATCATTATAGCTTCTGTTTTATTTTTTTTAGGTTCGTTGTACTCCTTTGGAGCGTTAGAGGATGAGGGATCAGATTAGTGTTGATGTGTGTGTGTGTATGTGCTGCTCACATCTATGTCTTCTGGGACACTGTGTGTCTTCATTGAGGCCAGCAGCTCCATGATAGGGACAATCTCCATGCTCAGCACTGAGATGATGTTGTAGCCCTAAGGGTAAAGGAAAGTGAGGACAGTTAAGTCAAGCATTGCACAGACGCTTAAGTTAGTCGACTGAAGGGACCAACATGACTCATTGTTTGGCCAGCTGCGATTCTTTTTTTTTTTAGATCTGTGGTTTCAAACGGCAGGTTCTGCATTTTGAGGCTTTACACTAAAATCACAATAAAAGGAACTTTTTTAGTGAGAAGTTGCAGCCTCATGGTCAAACTGAAAATGTATTAATCTTATATTATTATTATATATGTTGTACATTATTAAAATAATATTATATATTGTCTATGCATATGTAATAAATGGGGTAAAATAAGGTTAAACACACTGGCACTAGACTGAGAAATCAGCTAAGCATAGTTTTACCATAGTTTTAAGCATTTAAGCATATTTTTACAGTTTGTAGTCTCCTTGTTTATATTATGTTCGCTTGTAAAAAAAATAATAATTCAGCAGTTTTTCTTTCCGATGTTATAAACTCACATCTTTGTACATATGCAAATGTCTGAACATGTGTGAAACATTGCAGACAAAAGAACCTAACAGAGTCACTTTAACAGCTGTGTCTGCGGTATTTTGAAGTCATTCACATGTGTGACATTATTTTGTCTACCCATATTATTACCTGCTTGCTAGCTACCTCTGTAGGAGCTCTCAGGCCTAATTAGCTCACTTACTCCTCTGTGTTGGGTGGCTGCATCTTTATTATTCTGTCAATGTTGTCTCAATCCCAAATGGGTAACACAGAGGTGATGGATCACTTAATAGCCCTTTAAAATCAGGAACTAGAGCTAGATGAGGCTTTAAAGTAGGTTGTATGAGTAAAAAGGGTAATAATTTGCCTACTCCTGGGTGAATACTAAACATAGGTCCAAGAGTGTAAAGTTGAGGGATCAGCAGGAATGACAGGGTACCTTCTGCATCCAAATGCGCCCCTTGCGGATAACATGCTTTAGCCTCTCCACACAGATAGTGTGAAGAGGCAAGTAGAAGGCTAGCTCTGTCTGAGGCAGGATGATGGACAAGGCACATGTGTTCTTGTCCCCCTTCAGCTCGCCGTCGAAAATGAGAGACACTATAATGACTCCCTTTTCTGCCAGGACAAAGAATTTAACATCCACAGCACCGCACTCAGCACTACGGAGAATCTCCCCATTCAGTGTATGATTGGCCAAAAATGTGACCTCTCCATCACTGAGGAACATGAATTGATCGCCCTTTGGTGTCCAGATGTGGCGCACCCGTGGACCCAGGATGTTGTCCCAGTAGGCAAAGGTGGCTGCCAGCAGCGGGCATTCTCCCTCTATGGCTACTTCAGACTTTGCCACAGCTGGGGATTGGGGAGGACAGCCCGAAGACATTGGAGAGCTGCAGAAACGTCACGGTCTTCTAAAGCTTTGGACTGAATGATAACAACCTACATAAGCAAAAAACAATTAGTTAGGCTTTCAGTACTAGTAAAGTGCACCACTGTGAAAACAGTTTCATGTAAATTGTTGTGAAAAAAAGTAAAATGTATTTCAATTCAAAAGGTCCTTCAAGTAACCCATTTGATCTGCCACTTAAAACAACATAATTTTAAAGACCAGGCATGGCCCCTGTCAGCTCACATTGTGCAAACATGAATTTAGTGGAAGTGAAAGTGAATATTTTGTTTAGGTCAGCTGATGCATTTTAAACCTTTTTTTCTACTTAGATCCCTCAACAGCAACTTCTCCTTTTGACAATGTAATGTTTGTCAAAATGAGCATTTTAATTATTTCACCAAACTTTCAAGTTTACATTGAATGTGACAATTTAATGCTAAATAAATTTCTTTTCCCTATCTTAACTCTTTAACCATCTTTTACAAACTAACCCAAAGCGTATGCCTGTTATCAGACATACAGTGTTTTGTATAAGTTGGATAACAAATTACTTAATAAAATGTATGCCGAATTTACCAGTAACTCTTCTTAATCTACACTGTATAGTTTCTGTGATGCCAGCTCGCTGTTTTTATGACCAGAAAGCAATGCACTTTTATATTGTAAGTTTTTCCAACAGGATCCGGTGTTACATACTCGGATTTCACGTGACAGAACGAACAGCAGATTTACGTTTGTGAAATTAAGTAACAATCAACATGGTTAATAAACAAGTGTAGTCCTCTAGCAGTATCGGTAAGTGATAAGGAATGACATGAGATCAATGTTTATAATGATTCAATATTTTGTAGCAGGTTAGCCTAGCTCGCAAGTTTGCGTTAGCTAAAATATCACTAACAAGCTATGAGAATAATGTCGCTTTAAAGTTATCTTACTCGTTCGGTACTTCTGGTGTTGAATCGTCAAAACTAGAACGTTTGTGCATAGTGAATCATAAATGTCGCTGAGGAGCCATTATTGTATTTTTTCTGTCATTGTAGCATGTAATACTTTAGCCAGCTGCGGGTTTGTTGTCTTTAAACACTTCCTTGTACGTCATCGCAACGTCAACCATTGACAGGGATGTACAGCGTCCTCTTGCGAACGAGGCATGCCAGCGGACATTGAGTTAATGATGTCATTTTTATTTCTATTCCCAATTCTACATTCGCCTATTAAACTGTGTATACACACTTGAGCTTAAAACCAATTCACAATATTATTCCTGATGGTCTCAGAAAGGCACTAATGGGATGGCTGAGCTGTTGGTTCTAAATGGCTCATCCACAATTCTGGGCAGGGAACCCTAATTAAAAAAACACAGTTACTGTTGAGAATGGTATGGCTAATCACTTGTGGTGTTATCTCAGACACTTTAAGCGGTGTATTATCGTTTTCGGGGAACATGTTTATTCATTTTCTTGCCTGGCAAACTCACAATAAGCCTAATGATAGGATTCTATAGGTCGCTGCTCCTGGCCCTTAAGCAGTCCAGCAACACTCAGCCCCCCAGTAAAAAAAACACAAATTAAAATTTTGTACAACGCAAACTAACAAGATGTTATGTGATTGTTAGAGAGGTTTGCAGGCACTGGTTGTTATCTTCAGACTTAGCTGGGCTGGCTGTCTCTCCCTAGTCATTATACTTAGCTAAGTGAATTACTGTTGGTTGTACTCTTATTTTTAACAGACTGATATGAAAGTGATTTAATGTTCTCATACAAATTCTGCAAGAGAGAGAAAAAGCATATTTTCCAAAAACTGAACCATTCTTTTGAATGTTTTTTATTATTAATTTGATGTTGAAGCGTTAACACACATCAGCTGTTTGATTCAGACAAGAGGACAGAAAGATGGACCAATGTCTCTGAGTGTGCTGGACATTATTTGACACATCATTTTTTTTGCTCAACGTTTTCTGTGTCTTATCAAAGTGTTTGCATCATTGCTAGTCTTTCTCTCTTACTGAACGTCCATTTTCTACATAAAGAACAAGGCACTTTAAGTACTCAGAGCAAGTAACAGCAAAGTCTGACATTGTGTGGACATTCAAGCCACCAAGTCAGCTAAAATAAGTTGGCTGCAGCTGAATTTTTCAAGGTGGCCGCCCATCACCAGCCACTCCAAATTATGTATCTCTTCGCCTCTTTACTGATGTGATTGCACTCTGTGAACAGCACTGCAGCTTTATGACTGCAAGAGAGTGAGAGGCTCCCCAC
The DNA here is from genome assembly GCA_029783725.1 of Acanthurus tractus. Taxonomy (NCBI): domain Eukaryota; kingdom Metazoa; phylum Chordata; class Actinopteri; order Acanthuriformes; family Acanthuridae; genus Acanthurus; species Acanthurus tractus. Next base: position 19,485,368 of record JAQNCA010000007.1, read on the forward strand.
TTCACTGCATTTTTCAAAGACAAAAGGGTGATATCACATCACATAAGCACTTTTGTTTAAACTAGTTCAGTATGCATTTGTTATGTCGTAATTTTTGTAATAATTTATTCCTCATGGATTGCCTATAAATAGAGGGTGGATGTCTCTGTATTTACCCCTGCCCTGAAGAAGACCCTGTGAGATCAGAAGGTGTCCTCATTTTTAACCATAATTATGCCCGATTAAAAGAATTTTAAGTAAGTTGCATGAGCATAAAGTGCCTCGAGATCTTTTCCCTTCCTGTTATATTTCTTTTCATCTTCAAAAGCACCTTAAAGATCCTAGATCTCAATTCATGAGAAATTGATTGAGGGCTTGACTTATTCTATCTCTTTCAAATCCTCAGAATTGCACTTTTTAAAACGCTTGCCTCCTACTGTTTGGGTCAAGAGTGATTTTTTGGGTTAATGTTAACTTATTACCACTTGCCAGCCACCTATGTTGGTATAGCAGTGTAACATAATTATAAGGCACACATTAGATTAAACTTTTGAGGCTATTTGCAGCTGCAGACCACCATGAAGATGCAATTACACTCTCTAACCACCCACAGTCAGAACAGACAGGACCAATAACCAACTTATTGGCAGTGTTAGCACACTGTAATAGTGTTACCTTGTTCTTTGCAGGTTTTTTTGCACCAGAACCAAGGCTCAGACAGCCATGGATGTCATCTACCTTGGCACAAAGTACAATTTTTGGGGTTTCATTATTTCCAGCCTTCCTTGACAAACGCTAACCTGCAAAGTCTTAAATTCACACATTTGGATATTTTTCATTACACTATGTTAATGTGAAACAAGAGATATCCTCTATCTTTTATAGACAATGTTGCAATAGAGTCTTTCTCTGTAAAAACTGTTGTAGGTATGTCATTCAGGTAGGGTGTGTCGGTATTGTGCTTTTGATAATGCAGTCTTTGATAGCAGAAATGCTATCAGAAGAAATGTGCATGATTCCACTTTCATCCATCCCACATGGTGACCAGAGTCTTTATGCAGCAGTACTGTGGTCTGGAGTTGACTTTTTTCCCTTATGATACATTTAATGTGCCCTAATGATTAGAACACAATGTCTTTACATACTATTCCCCATTCATAGCTCATTCACAATAAGTGTGAAAAAGCATTAGCCATTTCTCATCTTAAATAGCTTGGATCTAATATAATCGGATCGAATATCAACCACTTAATGAAACCTTTCACAGTTTCACGCATAACTGACTGCATTCCTGTGAATCCTCACCTAGCAAGGCAGCTTAAGAAATCATGAGATGACACTGCTACATTAATGGAGAGTTTGTGGGTTACACATTTACTTAAAGATCTAAAACTGCTGCATTCACTACCTGTTAATAAATATAACAAATTGTTACCCAGCTCCCTTTCTTCAGACATGCCTGTCGCAGAGCTCTGTGAATGGCAGTGTTGGTCCACCAGACTGAAATAGTCCAACAGCTATAGTCATTCAAGGTCTTCAGTGGAATAAGTCTAATGATTATGGTATTCCTCACAAAAAATAGTAGTTACCATATTTATAAGCTCTAACTTTGTTGGGCTGTAGTTTAAACATGACACCTGAGTATAGGCACTATTTTTGCCCCTTTTCCTGTGCAATGCTATAAGCACACTGATTTAAACATTATTTATTTATTTTCACAGTCTGAGAGAGACGAACAACAGCAAGTTTTCACTTTGTTTAATGAACGATGCAACACAAAACAGCAAGCCAAGGAGGTAAGACAACCTCTCCTGTGTCAAGGGGAAAATAAATAAGGAGACAAGATGCTGATGCTGTTTGAGACGGTGGGATATACATATTATTATATTATATACATTCCATATTCCATTTGTATCTTTTTTAAGCAGTGCTCTAACATTGTTCATCCACATTGCTTTTAAAGGCAGACTGAGGTAAAAGATATAAAAAAACAAGATTATTTTAAAGTTGTTCTGCCTCCATGCTGCTCTCTCCAGTAAATCTGTGAAATCAGAAAAAAAAGGCAAACTCATCTACTGGCAACTAGAAATGACTAAATTACCTATTTATGAGGGTTTAGCAGCTTTTGAAAAAACTGCATACACTGCCTTTTTTGGCTGTAAACAGGGCTTAGTAGAGCTGTAAGTGAGGCTATCTGTCTTGTGCAATTGAGATTTATTTCCAGAACTTGAAAAAAATTCCCACAAGCCAAGTAGTAGTACTTATTCGGTACATATCTTAAACAGATGGCCTGTTATTTTTTTTCTATTGACTTTCATAACTAGGCTATGTGATACCACTAAGTAGCATTTCAAGTTGATTTTCACTGATTGTTTCAAATTCAAATGAATTAAATCTCATGATTCGTAACTGGGTTTTAAGGTAAGATTGTTATTATATTAGTCTAGCACCTAATAGTATCTTTATAGGTAACTTAAAATGGATCTGTAATGTGTTTGGCGCTGTAAATACCTCATGAATTACTAATTTTTATTTGGATTTAAAACAATTTCATTCCAATTTTGAAGTACAAAGAGCTAAACAGGATGTCTGAGCTGCGATCTGTGCAAAAGCTCTGAGGTTATTGAATCGGTGGCTGTGTCTCTGTGTCTGTGGTTCACTTCATTAACGTCAGTGTTTCTGCTCAGGGAGACGTGATTGAGAGTAGTGACAGCACAGCATCTCTTTTCATTTGACATTAGACAGACAGACGGGCTTCTGTTTCCGCCCGCGCCGGCGGCCCGATGCCAACCGCCAACATCCATTAGGATTGGTTTAACATGGCCCTTTCCCCACTAACCTATATGGCTACGAGAAATGGGGCAAAACTGCCCTCAGAGCAGCCTCTAGGGCCTCCATGAATCTAAACTTCCCTCATTCTGCTACCCCATTCCACTCTGTTTGTGAAATAAGATGCTATTTCCCCTCACATATCCTGGGTGAAATCTGAAAATATCACACATATCGGTTTTAAAGAAATAAAGTCTCAGTTCTCCGTTGGGCATAGTGACATATCCGTCTAAACGAGATTAATGCTGACATGTATACACAGCGCAGACAGTCTGGAAAGTAGGAAAAAAAAATACAAATGAATCAAACAAGTTATATCACGAGGATCCAAAGTTGTCACGCTGATACTAACCCCAAATAAAAGCTGACCCTGCCAATAAAAATTACTCCTCATTTTTTGAATAAGGGCAAAGTATGGACATGCTGCTGGGCCATAACAAGTCCAATCCCTTTGTATGGTTTCAAAGCAGGCTCCAGGTTTGAAACAAAGCAAAACAACAACGATCTGTGTTGCCATTCAAACGAGGGAACTTCAAAGAGGCTCATTTTCTCTCGCCCAGCTGCACTGTGGCTTGCTGCCGTTGGCCAATTAGTATAATGAGTGGAAAAAACAGTATTTTGGAATAGACAGCAAACAGCAAACAGACTTACACTGCAAGCTACTGTACAGAATGTCTCAAACACTGTCTCAAAGACCCATAATGTGTTGGGAAGATCAAGAACAGCAGCTTTAATGGGACTTAATGTACTTGCTTGTCAAAAGCAGGAAAAGTAGTAGATTGTGAAGGGTGCTTATTAGTCAAAAGATTATAATAATAATCAGAAACTGAAACAAAGCCCTCAGTATTGGAGCCTGTCCATTATCTTTGAAGAATAAGGTTGTGAAGTTGTAAACATTATCAAGAATGATTGCATCTACTGATATCAATACCCATTAATGTTAAAAATCTAATGTTCTTACTCGTTGCCCCAAAATTCAACAAGAACACCAAAAAACTAGATGATTACAAATTAGAAAAAGTACGGACTGCAGGGAATTTGAAGTGAAAACATCAAAATCCAGCAAGCATTATGCTAACATCATCCTTACTCTTTCTCTGATGATGCGACCAAAGTAGTAAAAGAGACATGACGCCATTAACAAGTGACCAAATGAAACACAGTAACCTTAAACAAAATTACAAATTTCTCTGACTTTGAGCATTGCTGGGAGAATGCTAAGTACACAAGTCATCAAAATAGCAGGAGTGATTTTTAGACATTGCAATGCGGAAATATAACAAATTGTACCTTTAAGGGTTACAAAGTGAGTTTACTCCAATTTAAAATCTACAAGAACTCTCAAAACTTTGGACTGGATCAATAGAAATTACCTGAGGTTTTGGTAATGATTTTGGGATGCTTGCATCAAGATGGTGCTCAGCAAATAGGAATCAATAGCTGCTTCTCTAAATGGAGATGACCAGAATGAATTTAAAACCCAAGACAATTCCAGGCAGGTTTTGATAGAAATGAAAAACCTTATTTCTTTCCAATGTCTTGATTTCCCTTTTCTTCGGGGTGACGAACTTAACCAACAGTTTATCTCTGATCTTTTTTTGAGTTTTGCTGCATCACCTCAGATTTGATCGACTTCCACATCAAATGCATTCACTCGCTCAGAGAGAAAGATATTTTTATTTACCTACTTGATGTCTCACATGCCTGTCTGTCTTTCTAATCTCTTTATGCCTTTTAATTTGTGCTGCAGTTGCAGAAGTCATGAACTGTGCATTTCTGGCTCAAATGCACCGGTTATTGTTCAGTTCAGACCTGCTGTCAGTGTTTGTGTTGGAATTTCACGCCTCACATGTGCTCATCATGCTTTATTTGCCATGCCGTAAGCTGCGAGACCTTTCAACACCTGCCTCAGCTCTCTGTCCTTCTGCTGTGATTATATCATCTGCTTGTGATTAATCAAGTTCACTTGTGTTAAGATGTGACATTTCATCTTATAAGAAACAATCACAGTCACATGTAATCCTGTCAGTTCTTTTAATTCTCATCAAATTGAATATTAGTAATTCACGTGTATGAATATGTATGATGAGAGGCAGTTTAGGGCAGTGACCTTATTTAGGATCCTTGTTTCCCGATGGTGGAAGCTTTTCCTGATCCTCGCAATGCTGGCCCAGTGACCTGGTGTATCCGTTCTGATCACCCTCATAGGCAAAAATGAATTTGTAAGCTCAGTTGACTATCTGTACCTAACATTTACTTGTTTCATCTCATTTGATGGGATGAAACATGATAAAAAAAAAAAAAGCTCTGCATGTGATTTTTGCAGCTGATTATCAAACTCAACATAGACTCAGCTGTTAACCTGGAACTAATTAAGGCTGCGAATTGTTAAAACAGAAAATTCAGTGGGAAGTTTTGTGCCCTTCCAGCCTTCCAGCCTTCCAGCAACAGCTGCTACAGTAGCTCTGTGCACAAAATCTGAGTGCAATTTGATACGTCTACCACACACAGGGCTTTACAACAAAGCTCCTCTCTACCAGTTTTCCCTCTCTGTCCCATGTCTCCGCTTGAGGATCTATTTAACACACCTTGCTGCATCTCACTCGCAGTATGCCGCATCTACTGGAAACCTGCTGTTTTCTAAGTTTGTTGCTTTGTCCCTCGTAGGTCTTCTTGGGTCAAGACCAAAGCTTCCACAATCCCTTTGAACTTGTTTTCCAATTCCATATGTCTAAGTGCCAGTGGCACTCGGTGGGGCTACTTGACTCAGAACTCAGACCTCAGCAGTTGGGCTCAAAATTCACTCAATATGCTGTACTATTTTTTTTCCCTTTTTTCCTGTTACTTATATACTGTAGCTCTCTATGGCTGTACACCCAAAAAAAAATGTGTTGCTCCATCTCACTTTTACTTATAAACTCTTATCATAATGATTGTATCTGTACTGGATGACTCCATGTCTTGTAATTAACATGTAGTATTTTAACGTCATGCTGAAGTGCAGGGTTAATGCACAGAATAGAGAGATAGAAAGTTGAGATGTGTGATGGACATTTAGGACCATTAATTAATTAAGAGTTCATGCTTAGTCTCATTCATTTTTTTTCTTAATCTCAGTCTTTCCCCAACATAGTTTGCCTTAGCATTACTTTACATTTACAAATATTAATCAGTTGCTATGTTTAGGTTTTGTAAAAACAAGAATATAAAAACAGTTAAAACTGGATGTTGTAATTTATTATATTTGCAAAAATGTCCTGTATCTACATTCTTGAGTGGAAGAGGCTTGGTTTTCATTTAAATTTTTAATTTCTTTAGAATCTGCGGTATTTACACCACTCATCAAGCTATCTCACCTGAATGTGCAAATGTACTTGGCTTACAGCTGACTCATGTGTTGAGATTTTACTTCAGGGGTTTATTCATGCCCTGTTGCCATTATTACCTTTGTGCCTCCAGACACTGCTCAGTGTCAACTTCATTCTTGTGCGGATTTAAAATTCCTCTAGACATCCTTCCCATACCGCTGAAACATTAAGAGACTCCCAGCCGATTCCAAACGGTGACAGTCTTTGGAAGGAAGCCATGCGGAGGCAGCCGTCTGGGTTTCCCGTGCGTCTTTCATCCCGGATCAAACAGTCAAACAGACAACATGAAACATGCAGCGCTGCTTCTTCCTCTGCTCATTGCTCCCTTTTTGGGAAAGAGCTGACAGGCTATAATGATTGTTCAGGCTGCCTCTCTCTCCAGACGTGCTTGAAGTGACATTCTGCTGTCTGCAGGCTCAGTCCAACTCATCTCGCTACACCTGCTGAGGTAGAGATGTATATATTTAGGAGCAGGTGATCCGTGTTGCAGCCATGCAGCTTGTTAGCTCATCATTTCATTCACAAGCAGGCACATTTTCCCATAGTCATTATTCTTGGCTTATTTTCCATAAACTCCGTGACAGAATGGACAATTATTCAACTAACTGCAACCAACTGGGATGCTGAAATGACGGTCATGGTGTATACTGTGTTGTTATAAGTCAAAAGCTGCTTTTGCTTGTGAGCTTCCTTTAAAGTTCTCCCTACTAAATAAAAGTGGAGATATTTGATTTTTAACTACAGATATTTCAGGGTATTCAGGTATTTTTTCAATAAAAGAAAAAAAACCCAACTTCGATCAGTAGATATCTGATGGGTTTATCTCGTCTACTTATGCCTTTCATTCTGTTGGTAATTGCATTTACCCCCTCAGGTCCCCGTCATTCATTCTGCCTAATTAGCACTCCTGACCCTCTAAGCATGTCCGTGACCTCTTCATCCAGTAAAGACGCTGACTTCTGCCTCATCACTTTGACTGCCCGCTGACATGTGACCAGTGCTGAGCCAAGGACAAACTCCTCGACCAATACATGCAATTAGAACAAGATATTTGTAGCACTTTTAAAGGGGTTTTAATTATTCTCGTGGTAATTAATATGATCACTTAGGCCTATGGTAATTGCTGAAAGAGTCCGATGTGGAGTCCAAGCATTCTGCATGTAGGTCACATTCTTCGTGTTTAAATAGATTTGTAATACATGCGATTAGGGTAAAACTAACTGCCATTGGCCAGCCCTCCAGAATGCACCAAATTAATTGGTGACTCACTGCCGTGAAAAGACGACTGTGTCTTGTGAGAGCGAATTCCAGTTGAACAATGGGCCTATTTAAAGCTGACTAGGAGGCTTGTTGTACGGAGAATTAATGTTTGAATTAATCAGCACCTAGCTTTGCTTTTCTTCCTCTGTGATTTAGTATCTGCAGGAGGAAATGGGGCAGGGAATCATAACTCACAAAATAATCATCTATAATCATTCATCTCTCTTGCTGGCCAGCTGCAGTGCAACGGTAAAGATTGATAAGATGATGAAATAGTATGATATGTAAATGACATGTTCCTCTGCATCCTTTATCCTTCAAAATAAAGTTATGCTTTGACGTTTTTAAGAGCAATGCTGCAGTGCTGCTGAGTATAAGACAGCTGAAAGACTTGGCTGCCCACAGGGCTGGTGTTCATACATGCTGAAAGTGAAGCCCAGAGGACATCCCTAATATGACTGTAATTCTCCATGGTCTCAGCACAAATCACAGTGCATCCCTCCAGGCACCCAGCTGTAATTTTCCACGTCCATGTAACACACTGCAGACAGGGTATCTTCATGAGTTCTTGGTCCATGGAAATACAACTCAGGGTGGATGTCTGTAAAATATGACGTCACAGTGAATCTTTTCTACCCCCCGAGGTTTGGACGACGGATCAGTTCTACCTAAAACCCTGGGGGTCGACTACTGATACAATGTGATGTGCTTCTTTTGTGTTATTGCTCTCATCATTCACACTGCACCTCTCGCTGACACTTGCCACAAGCTGTGTTTTAATGGGGCAGCACTGTAGAGACAGGATGAGCGGTGCTCAACTTTGACTAGAGCAGGGTTAAACAGGAAGCTCAATGGGGATCTAACAAAAGAGAATAAAATTCACTGCTCTCCATTGTGAGACATTATAATGTTTCCACAAAAGGGGAAAATATCTTTAATCCATCCATCCAACGATTTATATATGCATTTTTCATTTACCCATTACAAGATCTGAGTCGGCTGTCTTTAATCCATCCATCCAACGATTTATATATGCATTTTTCATTTACCCATTAAAAGATCTGAGTGGAAATGCAGGGGGAAAAAATGAAAAAATACAAAAAATCTAAATCTAAATACTGCAAAAAGTCAAAATATCATAAAAACAGTCAGCTCCTTTTGCACACAATCAGTAGTGTAAGGAAAGGCTCTTTAACTCACATTTACTGACAGCATGGTGTTATTTTTTACAAAAACAGTTGCAAATTGGAACTGTAGTGTAAAGTCAATGGAAAGAGATTGCACAGGAATGCAATTTGACGAGTTTAAATTGCTTAACCCTGAACATAAAGGCTGTATGTGCAGATTAGTGTTCTTTATAAGCAAAGAAAGACTAGAAAAAAATAGGACAAAAAACACAAGACACGTGCCACAAAAACAACATTGATACATACCTTGCTTGCTGGCTTATAGGTAATGTCTGCCACTTATAGCCTTTTTTTGGGAGAAATAAACACGGTTGCAATTTGAAACTTTGTCAGAATTACTCAAGTAAGAACAAGTCAAAGTTTAGCAGACTAATAAGGCCAAACATAATTGTCAGTCACATAGCATCTGCATAAAGTAGGCTTAAATTAGCCAACATTAGCCACTGTGTTACTGATCACACCAGAGCATATTGTGGAAGTAAATCCTTTAGTGTATTCAATACAACCAGTTTGTGTTAGATTGCCTATAAATATAACATCTGATTTATAAGAGGTGAAGAGCGAGAGAACGTGTTTATTTTTCTCTCAAGTCTCATAAAAGCCTCATGAATGTTTTCATCTTCATAAAACCATCAGATATTTGCTTCATTTTCCTATTTACTCCTGCAGAGACAAACCTGCGGATGCTTCAGATGAATAAATTCCCATCAATGTGGAAGATGCCAAGTTGCAACTTTAGAAACTGTCAACACATTAGAAATTAGGGGCTCCATCTGTTTTACCAGTCCAAGTTTTTACCTCATTAAGTCGATAATCATGTCTTGTCTGAATAAGTGCCATTTGTGCAAAAATGGCACTTATTCAGTACGACAGAAGTAAGTTTCAAAATGTTTTTTGGCTTTTAATTACTTAGTTTCATGTTAAGTAACTGAAATATTTCTGCTTAATCTCTAGTAGTTTTTGTCAAGAGTGATGAAGAGAATGATTAATGTATCTAGTGCATCTAATGTACTCTAATTAATGTACTGTAAGAAGGCTGTGTTGATGGTCTGAGCTGAATTATTTTAGCAATGTAGCAACAGCACAGCAGCCTCTATAGCAACACAACAACACTGACGCGACATCAAAACCACCTGGCTATAACTTTGCAGTTTTACAGCTCCTTACTTGGGGTCTTCTGGGGTTCTGTGTGGCATGAACCTTCCATTTCTGCAGGCCAGCTCAGTTAGCGCTTGACCTTTCATTATCGTCGGTGCATTATCAGCAAGCCCCAGGGCACTGGGAAGAGCCACTGCAGAAAACTCCAATATTTTTCATCGATTCTGGGCACTATGAGGCATGCATCAAAACAGCACAGACGTCTGGAACAACAAGACAGTGAAATGTAGTAGTGGTAATGGTTGGTAACATAAGCAAGGCAGGGACAGTTTGGGAAAAGACCAGTTTCTTATTAAATCGTATTGCAAGGATTTAATTAATCAAAGCTGTTAGGGTTAGGGTTTAAAATGAACAAATTTTCTTCTTGGTATTTAATGATGTGTTCTTGTAAAAACCCAGTATCTCACAGCAAGAAGCTGATCGAAAGACTGTTTTCACAACCTTTTAAAATCTCACTGTGTCCATTTTTCAGTTGTACAATGTAAACTTCTCCCTTAAGATTTCTAAAACCCCCGATTTCCCCTTTCTTTCTTCTGTTAAGGTATCATCTATTTGTGACAGCTATGGAATATCTAACAGCAACCTATGGCAGCGTATCATCAATCAGTTCCCATCGGCTCAGTTTTTGGCTTGAAAAAAAAAAAACACTGAGGAAAAGTTGGCTGTGGAAGAAAGATGATCTCATGAGACAGGATGAACTTATAACCCCCACTGCAAAACACGGGAAGAATTCTTTTCATTTCTGTCTCTGGACAGCAGGTCAGAGATCCCACATTAAGATAGCTCGTCTATCCCTGGAAGCCTCTATTCCTAGTGTGATAACGCTTTTCTTGAAACACTATCAACCGAGTCTGGCTCACTTTGATTCATGCTCTCTGATAAGGCTGCTGGATTGTGATAGATTCTTTATGAAGATCCTACACGATGTATAATATTATTTATTTAGGGGTGCACGACCGTTAGCATGAACAGCTTTACTTTGAATGCCAGCAAACAGCCTTTAAAGGTGTACAATGTAACTGATTCAGAAGCAAATTTACTATGACTTAGACAGGCAATGTTCTCTATATGCTCATTCAAACTCTAATAAACAATACAAAGGTGAGCATTCAGATTTGAAAAATATCTAAGAATCAATGTTACTCTTGCAAACTACTATTCCTTATATAAAAAACTCTGTTTTATTGTTTATGAGCCTGTAAAAAAGGTGAATTATGCCTACATTGTACAGCATATTTACTGCAATAGATGATAGTTAGGGTTTTAATCACAACTGTAAGACAAAGGTAAACATCATAGTTTTTGATAGATCTCTCAGAAAGGTAATCTTTCATAAAATTTATACTATTACTCTTATTATATACTGCTATTCTTGTGTGAGCTCAAATGATCAAAGATCTGACTTGAAAATCAGAGATACCGTGTGGGGAAACTAGACAGAGAAAGATTCCGTACATTTCATCTCCTTTGTTTACGACACAGATAGAAGGGAGAGCGCAACAAAAATAAGAAAAGCCTATTAGAGGGACTTTAATCTTGTCCTCATAATGCCACAGCCATAACCTGAATTCTCTGAGAGGTTTCACTCACAAAGAGACAGAAAGTCTTTTAACCATTAGCATGATAGTTTCAAGGACTGTCGGAAAAAGATGTTCTGTGTTAGTAGAGGATGCCAAATTAGCATTTCTTTTCATTTGATTGTCAGATCGGGCACCGAAGAAAGCAGCTGTTAAGAAGTCTTTTTCAGTGAACCATTCAATCAGGATGAAAATATACCAATACCAACACAGGTAGGTCACACAGCTAGGTTTTCTCCTTAGGTGTCAGGTCATGTAATGTGTTTTTTTTTTCACTTGCTTACAGGCTATTTAGGCTACTAACTTGCTGCAGCTCAAAGTGTCCCAATTCTGATGTTTTTCCTTCATGTGTCCCAGTTTTGATGTTTTCCGATCAGTGTGAACAGCAAGAAGCTGCATGGAGTCGCAGTTTTCCTATTCCCATCTGGACCACATGGATGTGTGGTGCACAATCAGAGCCCGGGGTGTGCAACCTCTAGCAGCTTCACAGTCCAGAATTTGTCAGCACTGCCATGACTCTGTTACTGTGTGAGAAGTTTCACTAATTAGTCCAAACTCTAGGACACAAACTTTTGGTAAGCTCTGCAGAAAACAAGCTACAGAGATTTTGGTCGAAGATAGGAAGTCTTTTTTGTTAAGCTCTTTTTTCACATAGATTTGTTGTTGCTGCCACAATGCTGCCAGAGAGTCCTGTCTCTATACCACCTGTTTTTCTTCCATTGAACATTATCTTCGTAATGCCACCCAGAATGTGATTTTAAATAGCAAGCCAGCATTACAAAACAAAAAAAGGCATGAAGAGTGGGACGTGTCAAACAATCTCGCACAGTGATCTCTAAACCACAACAATGGTTTAATGTTGCAATAGTAATCATTTATTTTCATCATTTTTCTTGGTAGGAATGTAGAAAGCTCCTAGGCCTTGTTTCTCCCAATGTTGCTGATATTTTGGTTGCTGTTAATCTTCCATGAATTTGGTGCAAAGTATGGCTACCTGTTTTTTAAATCTTGTAGTAGTAGGTTATACCTTTATCACCTTTGGCTTTTTACACAGATGTTGTTTTGGGACTGTTATTACCGTCCTTGTTAGAGACACAACAACAGCTAAATATTCTCACCTGAAAAGTGGATGTGTTTTAAGGCACAACAGTGAATTGAGCTAAATGCTTCCATGGGAATGCTAACCGGGATAGTATATATTAACATGTTACTTTATATTTTCTTACGTGTACTTATACTTTGGGATTTTTTTAAACCTGTATTTTTTCTTTTGCTTAAGTACTTTTTATAAAAAATACAAACATCATAAATTCACTTTTGATGATTACATACATATATGCTGCAGCAATCATAATAATGTTGTTAATTTGTGAAGATAATCTTACTGAACAAAACATGCAGTAAGTAAAAAAAATCATCCTAAACTTTTGCTTACATAATGTAAAATCCAATGGAAAACTAACACTGGCTTTCTGCTGATGCTAACTTTTGAATGACCTGCAAAAACAAGGAATCTGTCATGTTGTGTCTTCTGCAATGATTCTGATGTGCATGTTGTATGAGTAAAGTGCTCCAGCTTGATAATGCATTGACACCTGGAACAGCAAAGTGGTGAACAACTTCTGGAAAGAAAACACAGCCTGAGCTGTTAAAATGGAAAAAAGGATACAGGATATATTGACCATATGAGTAAAAATGCCATTAATACTGAGTTGTTACGAAACAATGTTTACTACATGACATATATAGCAAAAAAAGGATGGATAAAGTCATGACTGTAGATTTATACAATACTCAGTCATAAGAACATTTTTGAATATAACAAGTAATATTTTAATATAGACAAAAGAATTCAAATAAAAGGATTTAAGAAGAAATATGTTAACATCACCGTAAATTCAGTAAATAAATTTAAATCACTAAATCAGTCAAATTTCAGGGGTATGATTAAGATTTATTTCCTTTGGAAAATATACCCATAAATTTGTCATATGAAAACAATTTTACAACCTTGAACAATTTTTTTCACAACAGGATCACACAAGTTAACACCCACATCCCTGCATTACAAATAATTGCCCTTAATTATTTTACTGATTTTTTTTTTCTAAACATTTAAAACATTTTCAACAAAATAAAAACCAAACAATACAAGATTCCACTACAACTTTCAGATTTCCATCTATTAAATACCCAGTGCACCAGGGAAGAATCCGGACACAAAGTGGTGCGATCAAAGCAATGTGAGAGAGGGAAAGGGGGGATTCAACCCATAAATCTATGAAGATCAACTTTGTCTCGCCCCAAAGAGGGCATGGGCCAGTAAATCTTTGCCATTGTCTCCGGCCACCGACTCTTTTATGTCATATCAAGGGATTTGTCTGGCAGGAAAGTCTGCCCATGATTTATTACATTATAAAATGGGTTTAACATGCCATTTCTATAGCTAAAAGCTTTTCCAGAGTAATAACACGACTGACCACTGCTATTTCTCTGGAGACATGTCTGGTGTTGCTAGAGAATGAGCTCTGTGGTAAAAACAAAGCTAAGGCTTCGTATCACCACTATTATGTGTATTTAACATTTCCTTGAGTTTAGAAAAACCCCCATCTAATGTTGGAGTCATTCCAAGGGGGAAAATTACCTATTTTAAAACTTATGCAGCATTTCTTTTCAATAGAATAATCGTGATTTTGCATACAAACACAGACAATCCTCTGTTTTACTCAACAGTGACAATACTGTTGTTACAATGACTGAACAAGAACAAAGGCTTTGGACCCTATCATTCTTTTTAATTGTTCCGTCCAACAAGAAAGGCAATGCGTGCACATGCACAAAGAAACGCACAAATGCAACATGCGCACACAGATGCACTCACACATACACTCACGCGCGCACACATGGACACACCTTTCACACTGCAGCTAATATGGGTATTAGACAATTTAGTCCTGACATGTTGCAGCGATGATAGCTCCACTGCCACGTGAAGATGTCACCTGTCACTTCCAGCGGCTCCTTCTGTCACCTTGATGTCACGGTGAGTCGACAACATCATTACTCATCACATCACCACTGAAACACATGCCTAGTGCAGCACTATATCACTCCCATATTGATATGTTGGTTATAATATTATATTCAATGTACTGTATGAGAACATTATTTCATATAAACACGTCCACAGTTCACTTTTATATTCACATGCCCACTTTATCACTAGATCACCGTCATAGAGACACCCACTATATTAGTACATCACTTTCGTTTGTCACAAATCCATTGTGTCATAGAAAAAACATTTGTTTAAGTGATATGTGGACTTTTTGTTGTTTTGACTTTGCTATCCTATGAGTCTGCGCTATTTTCAAATCATTTTCATGTTTACCCGTCGTGGGCCACTGCTTTCTGTCACATCTGCTGCTGCACCATTGGATTTGCGAGGGACATATTCAATATCAAAGTTGCTCTTATGGCGTCCTTTCCCTCGGCTCCAGGCAAACAGAAGCAGAAAGCAGAAGATGACCACGCCTAGAAAGGACAAACAGCCCATAGCTGTAGATATAATGATAGTCTTAATGTCGATAGGGACTGTCATGTTGTACAGTACTGTACCATTCCCCCATGTGCTGTTAGAGTCTGTCAGGTAGTTCGAGCTCCTGTTGATATAATGAGATCTGTCCCCAATGCCCAGACTCTTCACAGCTAAAGAGGCTGACAGACTAGCGTTGCCAGCAGGGTTACTGGCGATGCACAAGTACACCCCGCTGTCATGCAGCTCTGCAGCCTTGATCTCTAGGGTGCCATCTGGATGAACTTCCACCCTACCACTGCTTTTTGCTGTGATGTAGCGTCTGTGAGGTGTAATCCAGACCACTGAGGGTCGAGGAGCTCCCTCTGCCATGCAGCTCAGGTGGGCAGGCTGACCCTCATCAGCCATCAACAGCTGGGTTGTGTTGGGTCCGATCCGAGGCTTGGTGCATGTCATGTACCTGGAGACCAATGGTTCCTTTAGCTCACGGAGAGTTTTCCCCAGGAGGTGCTCGGGGGCGCTGCATTCAGGCTGGTCATCCAGAACCTGTAGAGAGGGGGGCTTGTGGCTGTTGAGCAGCCAAAGCAATCTGCAGTCGCACACTAATGGATTTCCACCCAGACAGAGCCTCTGGAGGCTGTCTGGCGAGGCAAACACTCCTCTCTCCAGAGAGTCCAGGCGGTTCTGTGACACATCCAGTAGTTGTAAAGATTTGAGGCCTGCAAATGCATAGGGCTCTATAGAAAAAAGATGTGCCCCTTGGATGCGGAGCTCCAGCAGGTGTGGGAGTTGACCCAGCTCTCCTTGATGAATATGCTGGATGCGACAGTAGGACAAGTTAAGATGTGTGAGGTAGGGCAGATTGCGCAGTGCTGCACCAGGAAAGGCAGACAGGTTAGTGTTGGTTATGAACAACGTTGTGAGGTTGAGGCCGTGCAGTGAGAGGGGAGGCAGTGTGTCCAGCCAAGGCCAGTAATCAATGTCTAGTCGGCGAAGACGTGATAACCTCTTAAAGGAAAATGGCTTCAGAAAACCAATGCTCAAGAAGCGCATGCGCAGTTCAACCAGGCTGTGCAGATGTCCAAGAGCATCAGTAGGGACCACGGTCAGATTGGAACGTTCCAGGGTCAAACTTTGGAGTCCAAGTAATCCTGTAAAGGCCCTCTGAGAGATGAAAACCAATTCGTTGTCTCCCACTTCTAAGGATGTCAACCTTCGGAGATCTTGAAAGGCATGATCCAGGAGCACCACTAGTCGGTTGTGACTGAGGTCTAGGCGAGTGAGGTTGGTTAGGCCAGAGAGCACACCAGCAGGAACCAGCTGAAGCAAGTTACTGCGAAAGTTGAGTGAACGGAGAGCAATCTGGGAACGAAACGAGCCCGGTTCGACCACACTGATGAGGTTGTCGCTTAGATCCAGGTCCTCCAGCTGCTGGAAAGAAGAGAAGTTGTCTGGCGTGATGATGCGTAGTTTGTTCTTGCTGAGGTCCAGTACACGCGTCTCAATGGGGATTCCTTCAGGGATTGTGGGCAGGCGCTTGCGATGGCAGCTAACCGACTTGCTTTGGGCAGAGCACTCACATCGGGCAGGGCAACTCAGGGCCGGGCTTACTAGTAGAAGCAATATGACCCCACCCAGGAAGAGGTGGCAGTGATGCAAAGCAGGTTGGTGCATGTCTCTTTTACCCACGTTGCCCTCTGTCATGGCGAAGCTTCTTGTCCATACAGAGCACCATCACGAGCAAGTCCTGCGAGACACAACACACGAAAAAGAAATGCATTAGAATACTTGAAACTCAGCTCAGCTCAGACTGTTTTCACCTCGTAGCCACATACCTTTTCATATTTTTAACCTTTTTTGTACTTCATGTCTCTTTAAACTGCCAAGCCTTTTCTCCCTTAATGAACTGTCCTTTTCTTGGCAAGGGGGATACAATGAAATTAAACTCAGAGCAGAGCAAGACACAGCAAGAGAAATATTAGCTGCAGAAAAATGTGAACATTCATCACCACGTTAGCACAAAAGGTTGCAGGCTAACTGGAGATGTTTCATGAGGAAGGAAGATGTCGCAGCCCAGTGGCGAGAAATGACCCTCATTACAGTGAAGCGAAGCTAAATCCTCATGTGCATTTTTTGTTGCTGCATGTGTGCGTGTGTGTGTGCACATTTTGCATCAGGATGTATGTGTCTCTGTCTGAGAGGGTGGGGTTGTTGAATGGACTAAGCGGCAAGTGTTCCAACTAAAATTAAAACAAAATAGAAAATGGCAGCTTGTGTTTGCTTCTATAAGTGATTCCACAGAGTTTACAGCAGCGCTTGCCAAACAGACATAACCCCTGTGGGATGAATGGAAACAAATATATGTGACTGCTTAATAAGTAATCACTGTACTGAGTCATCTCCATGGCTCATTGTTTAGTTTGAGACTGAATACACTGAGTTTCTATATTTGTCACTAACATGATGTGTTTAGAAATGCCTTTTTTATTTAGAGGATGCAAATATCATATCTATGATTAGTCAGTAAAGATTTTTATTTGCCTCTTTCCATTATTGCTCTGTTAGTTTCTTTTTACTGCTTATTACTACAAGCGACTGCTTCTTTATACATTTTGTGTTTTTCTTTATTACTTTTCTTGATGAAATAACTTGACTTTCCAAAAGCATTAACAGAAGTTTATCCTATAAAATGTAATACAGTGTTAAATGTTTGCTCATAAATTTGATGCTAGATTTCACTCTATACAATGTGGTAGCGAACATTACTGCAGTCGCCGTGCTTGTCTCTGTAGCAAGCACAGTCATAGTTCATGGTTTATAGAAAACAATTTGGTATGGCAGCACTTTAGCTTTGCATAACAGGATAACTGCAACTTGACAATAAATAAAATGAAAATTATCTCGAGGCACACATTAGTATATGAGAATGTTAGGATGTGAGAGGATAGACAGGTACATTTATATTATTTTTGACATTTGTTTTTTTAAGCAGATTTGTGGGTATTTGTTTTACTTCTTTTTTTGGTCATTCCTTGCTACATTATGTCCATTTACTCAGTGTAAGGTAGCTTAAATTCCCAGCCACACAACAGGGAAGGTTTCAGTGGCGGAGAAGGTAACAACAGGGTAATGAGGAGAAAGATTCAGAGTTCAGCTGTAAAACATTACTGTCTCTAAGAGCCATGCCTCTTCACAGCTTGGAAAAGACACAGACCTTGACAGAAAAACACCTTCCAGCAGCTACAGGTTGCTGAATTGACAGATGGCTAAGTAGACAGAGAGGCTGACCATAATTGCCTCATTACCAGTCGTATCTGCATTCTGCTCATGGCTATCTTTGCCAATTAGATGTGCAAAAGGTAAGACATATCTGTGAGCGGCGGAAATTTAAATGCACTATCATAAAGGCAAAGAAACATGCTAGAAAATATGAAAGGCTTCTTAAAAAGCTTTTGACTGCTTGCAGAGCTCTTGTCAATCACGGCAAAGCAAAATCCCGCCAAGGTAAGCAGTGGATAAGCACTCACACAGACACAAACCTTACTTTGATAGTGAAGTGAGTGACGTTCAGAAAATAGCCGAGATGAGGCAGAAGGAGCCGGAGGAGAGCACACACATTCACTCTTTCTCTTTCCCACAGCGCTCACCCCTCCGCCCGGCTCAGCAGCTGCACTGCTCGCACCTCCACATCTCTCCTCTATGCCTCTTCTTTTTATCTCTGTTTTATCTTTCCGTCCTCCGTTCACACATCTTCCACCTAACTCCTTGTCTCCCTTCAGTCCTGCCTGGCCTGGCAAAAGCCCCAGTCCGTTCATCAGTCCCTGCAGGCTGGGGTTTTTATCGATCGCAGCGCTGAAACATCAGATGCCAGGAATGTAGCCTTTAACAAAGAGCAAGCCGTTGCCACAGCAACTACAAACCCTTACTCCCATCCGCTCTGTGTAGTCTGCCAATCAAATTAATGAAAAAAGGAAGACATAGAGTAAGGAGGGTGACATTTTTTCATATTCCTTTTAGCCCTAGCATTGAGGGAGCAGACAAATTGAATACATTCCTGGAAATTCAGCCTCATTGGTATAGCAGAGCCTGGTTTAAGGTGTTTCCAATCTGTCATTCTGGCCGCCTTGCTATTTGTCGACCTGTCTTGTTGCCCATCCATCTGGTTCTCTGGTAACTATCTCTGTCTGTCTACCTTATTATCCTTCCACAAGCCTGCTTCTGTCTTTGTGTATTTATCAGTCTGCCTTTACCCTTCAGCCTATGTTCCTCTCTGTTTAATAATTACAGTCCAGTTGTCTAATGCTGCAGTGGGGGAACTGGTCTGGCGATCTGTCGGGAGAGTTGAGTGTCAGGCAACACGCAGCCTTTTCCACGGCTCTGCTCAGAGAGTTGGTGCGCGCACGAAAACGCGGCAGCCTTGTAAGTTATTTAAGCTCCTACGAGAAAAACCGCATGATAACGTGGCTTTTCTTATGCTGGACCCATTTTGTTTTTTTTTTTTACTTTCACTTGATTTTAAAGCTTGAAAGAAATACAGGTTCAGCTTTTCTGACAGGCTGGTGAAAGAAATCTCATTGATTAACTGTAAAAATGTATGAGATTTGGAAGCTGTAATCCTCTTAAAAAAATCTGACACATTTACAGTAAATATCATAAATCAAAATCTGTCCAGATCCAGGTTTCACTTTGCAGACATTGATAAAATAAAAATGACTCCCCAGAGACAGTAAATCATGTCCTTGGATTAAAATACTATTTCAGTGCTTGTACAAGTGCACTACCTTGAAAAATGATGCACCTTTGATGATTTTGCCAAAGACCAGCTGTCTGTTTGATGTCCTCATCCATACCTAGTGCACTAACCCCCTGTCCTCCGACTGCTTTTTGTTTTTATTTGCCTTTAAACATGTCTCTCACACCGCACAATGACTGACTGGGTAGATGATAAGGGTTGACAGTATGTAATATAAGAGTATGTGATCCTTGGAGCATCTGTTTGTATGGCAGATTGCGGTTTCAAGGAATACAAAACTAAGGAGAAACAAATATCCAAGATAAACAGTTTACAATGAAAGTCACAGATATAAGCTGGATCGTTGCTTCTGCAGGTCATATTTTCTTTGTATTGCATGACACCTGTTTGGAATTAGCTGGAGATTTGGTAGCTTGTTTGGTGAGGCCTCTGTTTTGTTTTTTTTAGCAAAACAGCTAAAGCTTTTCAAATTTTGTTACAAAGACATACAGAGATAAAAAATAAAAAAATGTGAAGGAGCAGTTGAGTATTACATTTGATCTGGGAATTTGGAATATCCAAGTTCCCGGATCAAACGGAAAGTTTAACTGAAACATTCACTAAAATTGGATAACTGAGCCAACACCAAGCTTAAAACTCAAGATGGCTTCTCTGCACATTCACTGACATGAAAGGTGTAGCAACAGACTGTTAACAGGAGGCATGGATGTCGAGGTAGATGGAGGGTCATATACCGACTGTTGACCAAAGTGATGATATTGGACAACATGGATTGAGAACATGTTGGATTTTCCCTGCAGCAGTTGGCTGAGACCAAAAAGGAGTTGCAAACTAAGTAAATATTAAATTTACTGTATTTGCTAAATTTAAGGAAAAAGGACTATGAATGTAAACTTGTGTTAGCATGTTTGCATTACTTAATTTATGAGATAAAGTATATAATACTTATACTAACAGTGGTTAAAATAAAGAATTTAAGTAAGGAATGCACATACTTTAAGTTGTGGCACTTGACTTTATTCCAAGGGGCCTTTTTATGAACAGTTAGGCGTGACCCAGGCTGACCTAGGTGGCACACATCTAGCACTGTAGTGGCCACTTTTTGACTCCTTTTGAGCCCAGTAATATTTTTAGTAACACTCGGGCCCTGTATCACGCACAGGATTGAGAACGTACAAAATCCCACAGAATTCTGGGTAAATGGTAATAGTGAGGGGGGTCACTGAGAAGGGCAGCCTACAGGGCTGAGCGTTTTGGGATTTGGTTCTGAATTGGATTAGAGTCAGTGAAAGTGTAGAAAATCTGACAGCCTAAAAGGAGCTGTGGGTGATGCATGAGTCACTGTGAGAGTGAGAGCGACAGAGAAAAGAGGGAAAAAATAAAGAGAGCGGACTTTGAGATAAAGGAGAATATACATGAAGAAATGAGGAAAGCCATGCTCATGAGGTTAGATAAAACCTTTGTTTGTTTGAGCTAGACGCGATTACTAATATGATTTTAACCGACTAAAACTTGAGGAACTGATTACCCGGGATATCTGTGGTACACAAGCAACGCTCAGTGCAAGTGTTTATTTTAATCTGTGGGGCTATCTGTCAAGACAAGCATCATTAAATCCCAGTTCATTATAACGCCTCTCTCCAAATCTGTGGCCTTTGACAGGAGCCGAGCAAATGCACTTTAGATTGAGAAGGCCTTAATTGGATTGTACCGATGAATTTTTAAAACTACTCTAAATTACAGCATTGATTGCCACAAAATTATTTATGAATTAATAATGATTATTATTGATGGAAATGTGCCTGACACTTTTCCTTTTGCCTCTAGGTGTTCGCTGAAGCAGGACTTTTTTGTCTCTCTCTCTGAGAAGTACCATCTGCAGTTCTACGACTTTTAAACTAGCAGTTACCCTAATATGTGTGGTTAGAGGTATATTACATTAAAGGCATGAGTCTTGGTGATTATGTCGACTATAAATCCTCTCTCCTCTATTCACAGCCTTGCAAACATGAGGCTTTGAATTCATTTACATGCCTGCAATGATTCTACACCCAGCTCTTTGGAGAGAGGCCATTATTATTTCCTCAACATAAATCTTGTGCAGTTCGCTCCTACTACAACATCTGCGATTAGTTTAGTACAAACTTATACGTCTTTGCTAAATTTTTAAAACAAGCATGCATTTATTTAAGCTCTTATGCGTCACTTTTAATCACTGGAGTCGTAAAAAGTAAACATCATTCATTCATCCTTTTGTTTTCCCATGCAATATTAAACATAGGTTGATTCTTCTGCTTTGTTCATTTCCAAATATAATACTGCCATGAATAATAGAATTATTTCACATGAAAGAGTTCACATGTGGGCAATTATTACTGCAGTGTGAGCATATAACATAACATGCTCTGCATGATAATTGACCTGAAAGGACACTTCATTCAACCCATCACGCTTTTTGCATCTTCATGTTGATGCACAAACAAATGTGCGTGCGTTTATGATATGCCGACAGCGTTATCTACTGAATTGAATTCAGATTCAAAGAGAGATCTTGTTGTGATGCCCTGAATTAACAAAACATGAGGGATACTGTATTCATCAAGCTGTCTGATGAAACAAAAAATAAATCCCTGTTGATTTATATCCATACAATGAGACAGAGGATGTAGAGGAAAGAAGGCAGAGGCGCTCCAGGACTTTATGAGGCATTTAGGATGTGGATAGTGTAAAAGCATGGGAAGCATCCTTAATTCTGCTGTCAGTGCAGGCTGAGCTCAGTTTGATGATAATTCGATGTGTATTCACCACAAATACTAACAAGCCAAATGCATTTTCTATTCTGGGAATTGTGGCAGTCTGCACACCCACTGACCACCCTGCAGAGTGCAAAATGTCAGCAGAGTTTTCAGGATGCTGTTGGGATTCGGAAGCTGAACCGTGTTCTTCTAGGCTAATTAGTGCTTGTGCATTCAAACTCTGCCAATTAAACAGCTCCTTTCTGCACCACTGGCCATGTTTCCTCTGAAGCGTTGCCTTGTTGAGCCATCAACAGCGTATCCTGTCTTCCACCATGTGGCTTGTTGTATGTCTGCTGTGCTGCAGGCTCACAAGGGATGTTGCTTTACCCTGCAGTGTCTGGATTTAGAAAAGTCCAGT